>MKYO02027564.1:50259-208499 GCA_002013955.2 Citrus medica | reverse complement strand
TGATGGAGAATGAAACCTAGGCGCCTTTATATATGGAGTACCTCAGCTGCCACGTGGCATACCCCTTTTTGGCTAACGTCCTTTTACCTCTTTATAAGTTTTTGGGCCGTTATGTGCATGTTCGCGGCGTATCTCATCCTTTGGAAACGTGGCGCGCGCTGGAGAGTAGTCTAGGGTACCTCTGCAGTAACTGTCGGGTAGGCGGCTGAGGACCACTGTCCTTGGGACAATGTCCTTCACTTTTGGCAGAGGTAGCAGGCGGCTGTCCCCCCTTTTGGTACGACGTTCTTGATTCATAATTCTGACAAAATCGAATAATATCTTTTAAGAGGTGGAGACGTTTCTCATGACGGATATTTTCGGAGGATTCTCTTGCATCTGATCTGTCGGGTACCTCGAGTTACGTGGGGTACCTCAATTTATGTGGGGTACCCCTAATTGTGCGGGGTACCTCGTATCATGTGGGGTACCTTTACTTGTGTGGGGTACCTCCAATTGTGCGGGGTACCTCTAATCAAGCCGGGTACCTCTAATCAAGCCGGGTATCTCTAATTACGCCGGGTACCTCTAATTGCGCAGGGTACCTCTAATCAAGCCGGGTACCTCTAATCATGCGGGGTACCTCTAATCTGGCTGGGTACCTCTAATCATGCTAGGTATCTCGAGTTATACGGGGTACCCCAGTCTATGCGGGGTACCTCTGACCGTGCCGGGTACCTCTAATCATGCCGGGTACCTTAAATCATGTCAGGTACCTCTAATCTTGCGGGGTACCTCTAATCATTACTGGTACCTCGGATTGCACTGAAGTTATTTCATTCGTTGACACGTGGCGTTCTGCTGTCTTTCTTATTTTTCCCCCAAACAATTCCTTAAAATAAACATGGCGAAAATACCTTAAAAAAAGTGTTTTAGAAGTATATGCTACAAGAA
Source organism: Citrus medica (assembly GCA_002013955.2). Taxonomy (NCBI): domain Eukaryota; kingdom Viridiplantae; phylum Streptophyta; class Magnoliopsida; order Sapindales; family Rutaceae; genus Citrus; species Citrus medica. The sequence goes on along the minus strand of MKYO02027564.1, from coordinate 207,566 downwards.
TTTTGAGAAAAAAATTAGACAAAAGATTATTTTTGACTACTTAATTAAAAATATCTTAAAAAAATTGAGCTTCTTAAGTCAATTTAAAAAAAAAAATTCTAAACATTTTTTTAAAAAGGACAACAATATTACATTTCTTTAAAAGCTCTATTTTATCAGTCATAACCTAATATATCATCATTGTCATGAAATTTTATACGGATTATGTTTCCTTTAAAAAGTAATCTAGCTTAATATGTTAATTATTAATAATACTATTTGCCTTTTTTTTTTTTGCTTGTAAGAGACAAAAAAAAGTCTATTTAATTAGGGACATGCAAATCCTTGTTAATATTGCCGTGCTTCCATGATTCTCCTAAATATCGAACGGCATGGATCGATCAATTCCTTCGAAGTATCCAAGGCCGATCGAAGATGGAATTTGATGCTAGTTTTTTTTTATAGAAGAAAAATGGTTTTCATTCATTCAAAGAGTTAAATAACTCCATAACTTCTGAAGGGTACGAGTCTACCCATACAACAGTTTTACACTTCCTAAAGCTAGCTTTGCTATAGAGTGAGCAATCACATTACATGATCTTGGTGTTTGCTGGATTTTCCATGCATTGAAGCCTTTCAAGCTACTTTGCATTTCTGCAACTAACCATTGAATCTCTGTTCTGCTACTCTTCCTGTTGTTGACAAAATCTATGGCCTCCTGGGAATCCGATTCTACAATGACTCTTGCCAAGCCTTTTTCTATAGCTACACTCAGGCCCCACTTCATTGCCTCAGCTTCTGCAAATGTTACATCACTATAAAGCTTTGTACTCTTAACAGCAGCTACGATAACATCTTTGTTTGCATCCCTTATGATTATCCCCAAGCCTACTCGATGCTCCTCTAGGTTTATGGCAACATCTACGTTAATTTTAACCCAACCTGAGGGTGGATGGCTCCAGCTTGCTCGAGTTGTCATCTGGTCCCCAGCCTTGAGAATTCTTCTTGGAGCTTGGATCCGTTTGAAAGAATCAACAACTGCCTCTGCTTTGGCTGCTGTCATGCATGGCTCGTCTCTTTTTCCCCTGAACAAAACATGATTTCTTGCACTCCAAATTACCCAGCACAGAGCTATCACCAGATCAGCATCACTTTTACCCATTCTTCTCACTACTTCATGGACAAAACTGAGGATGTCTTGGTGAGTTATATTTCCAATATCAGCTGCAAATTTGGTGGTTTTCCAGACTGCACGTGCTGATTTGCACTCCAACAGGGCATGGGCCGTGGTCTCCATCTTAGCTCCACATAGTTGGCAAGTTGGCTGTGGTAATACTTTCCTCTTCCACAAGTTCTCAGCTGTTGGGAGTAAATTTTTTGCTGCCCTCCATGTAAAAATCTTTATTTTTTCTGGTAAAGACAATGTCCAAATGACTGACCATTGGTTTGTCTTTTGATTTGAGCAGCTCGGGATGTCCGGGAATTTCTCTTTCAAAGCCACCTGATAGCCACTCTTTATAGAGTAGATCCCTTTTTTTATCGTAGTGCCAAACTATTTGATCCTCCATGGGTCGGCTGGGGAGGGGAATTCTTAAAATCAACTCGGCATCTTCTTTTCCAAATTATTGATTAATCAAGCCTTCATTCCACTGATTAGCAGCATTAATCAAATCTGAGACTCTTGAATCGAAGGGTAGAGATGGAGGGGAAATTGGTTTGAAGGATGTGGGCCTTGGCATCCAGTTTCCTTTATAAACCTCGAATTGCTTTCCATTCCCGATCCTCCATCTGATCCCTTTGTGTATCACTTGTCTCCCCTACAAGATACTCCTCCAGATGAACGAAGGCTTACTTCCCAACCTTGCATTTAAGAACTGACCATTCTTGAAATACCTAGCTTGCAGGACTCTAGCCACTAGAGAGTTAGGAAATTGAATAATTCTCCAACTTTGCTTAGCTACTAGCGCCTAGTTAAAGCTTGCAAAGTCTCTGAATCCCAACCCTCCTCTTTGCTTGGCTTGACTTAATTTCTCCCATCTTGCCTAGTGAATCTTTTTTTTTTCCTTATTGCCGCTCCACCAAAATTTAGCTACTACTTGTTGGATATCATTACAAGTACTTGAGGGGAGTTTGAAGACGCTCATTGCGTATGCCGGAATTGCCTGAGCCACTGCCTTGATCAGAACTTCTTTGCCCCCGCTTGAGAAGAATTTATGCTGCCAATTGGTGATTTTGCCGGACACTCTCAGCTTGATGTCGTTAAAGAACCCCGATCTTTTCCTTTCTATCATCGAAGGCAGCCCCAAGTACTTTTCGTGTCTAGAGACTACATTCAGCTGAAAGATGTTCTTGATTGCCGAGATGGCTCCGCTGCTCGTGTTTCTGCTAAAAAACATAGAAGATTTATCGTAATTGAAGAGCTGGCCTGATGCATTTGCATAGGCCTCAAATATCCTTTTCAAATACAAACAATTTGCTTCTGAGGCTCTTGTGAAGATGAGACTATCATCGGCAAACAATAAGTGGGATATGATGATATCTTTGCTGATTTTCAGTCCATGGATTAGGCTTTTTTCTTCAGCCCTTTGTAGCATATTGGAGAATGCCTCTGCACACATAAGAAACAGATAAGGAGAGAGAGGGCATCCCTGCATTAATCCTCTTTGTGGTTGGATTATGCCCTTGGCTATCCCATTGATAATGATAGAGAAAGAGGATGTTGTAATGCATCTCATGATCAAGTTAACCCAAGTTCGAGCAAATCCTAACTTCATCATTACATGTTCCAAGAATAGCCATTCCACCCTATCATACGCCTTACTAATGTCCAACTTTAAAGCTACAAGGCCACTCTTTTTTCCTTTACAGTGTCTAATTTTATGGAGGCACTCATAACCTATGATAATGTTATCGGTTATGAGTCTATTAGGAATAAAGGCACTTTGGGATGGGGAGATTATATTGTGAAGGTGGTGTTTTAGCCTATTAGCTATAGCTTTTGCAATAATTCTATAGATCACATTACATAAGCTCATAGGCCGGAAATCAATCACCTTTCTAGGTTGTTTAACCTTTGGAATTAGGGCAATGTGAGTATGGTTGAGAGGAGTGATAGTACCTTGCTCGTTTAGAATGTGAAGGCATGTATTGACTACCCCCCTGCTGACTGAATTCCAATGCTTCTGATAGAAAGTGGCTGGCAGTCCGTCAGGCCCTGGCGCTTTGGTAGGGCACATTTGCATTAATGCTTCCCCAATCTCCTCCTTAGTAAAGGGTTGTATCAGCTGATCGTTTATCTCCTTGGTGACTTTTGTACTGTATCCATTAGTTTCTGGTTCGGACTTGAAGTGGTAAACAAATCAACAAAGTAGCCGCAAAACTCACTCTCTATCTCTTCGGCATTTTGCATCCAATTCCCTTGAGTATCCTCTATGCCCCATATTTTATTTTTTCTTTTACGAGAAGAGGCTTTGGCATGAAAGTACTTGGTATTTTTATCTCCCTCTCTCAACCAATCTGCTCGGGACCTCTGCTTCCAGTAGATTTCTTCGTCTAGCAATATGTTGTGAATCTAATTCTTGACTCTCTTTATTTCCTCCCCACTATTGTGCTGCATCCTACTGTAATTCAGTTCTTTTAATCTGGCCATCAACTTCTCGAGTCTCTGCTGCCTCCCTTTGAACTCCTCGTTACTCCAACTGTTTAGCTGAGCCATTGAGGTCTTTGCCGTTTGTTTAAAGAGTTGGACAGGATCATCGCTTCTCCAGTTATCATGCCTATTCCACTCTTTATCGATAATTTCTTTACAAGCCTCATAGGTACTCCACATATCCTCATAATGGATTCTTGAGGCACTTTGTTTCATGTATCCTATCCCACTCCCCCTTTCTAGCACTTCCAGTAACATAGGACAGTGATCCGAGGTCCAAGTTTCCAAGTTAACAGCAGTACAATTTCCATACTTGTCACTCCAACCCTTATTGCTCAGGAATCGGTCTAACCTCTCTTCGACAAAGTCTTTCCCAAATCTACCATTATTCCAAGTGAACGGGTAACCTTTACACCCCAAATCAACCAAATTGCAGTCACATAAGGCTTCTCTGAATTCCCTAATCAAGTCTATATTTCTATCATTACCCCCTCTTTTCTCATTTGGATGCAGGATCTCATTAAAATCACCAAAACATAACCAGGGGTTATTGGACAAACCTGCTAACCGACGCAACAACGTCCATGTATACTTTTTTTGAGCCATTTCTGGATTCCCATATATTCCAGTGCACCTCATCCAGCTGCCTCCCTCCGTCTGAACTTGTACATCAATATGGTGGGCATTTAACGAGGTTACATGCACATTGACGTCACTGTTCCAGAGCATTGCCAACCCACCCCCCTTGCCTTTTCTATCAACTGCAAGGCAATTTTCAATCTTCAGCTTCCTACTCACATTAGACATTTGCTTGGTTGTTAACTTTGTTTCACTCACAAATAAGATTTGCGGCCTTTGTTGTTGGAGAATTTTTTGGAGGGCTAGGAACGTTCGGGAAATCCCCAAGCCCCGAACGTTCCAGCTGAGGACTCTCATGGTTGTCGGCGGGGCTGGCCACCAGCTCCCGCCGTTGTATCTGGAATTGTTGGTGTTGGCATTTTCATTTCCTCTACTGACATTGATTCCCATGCAGATTGAGGCTTTGTTGCACCCGAGTGTGTTTGCTGTGGTGTTGGTTGACCAAGACTAGTCGTTCTAATTCTTTTTTTATTTGGGCTTGAACTACTATTATCCTGCCTCAGCCTTTTGCACAGATATGTTTCCGATTTAATTCCACTTGCTTCACATTGAATCCAGGCTTGGCGCTTCCAATTTTTTCCTTTGGGCTTGAGACAAACTGTTTGCGGCCTATTATCCCCACCTTTCTCATCTTCTCCACTATCTTGGGCCTTCCGCTTTTGTTCCAGCCCCACAATGGCTAAATTTCTATCTCTAGTTGACTTTTCACTTTCTCTCCATTTTCCATATGCTTTTCCTGCTTCTCCACTCTGCTCCCTGAGTTGTTCCTCGTTGTCAGCTGTCACAAATATCTTTTTGCAGCCTTGTAGCTGCTCTCTTGATTCTAGTGTGCTAGGCATTAATTGATCTTCACCTTCTTTCTTCTCAGTACCTTTCTGACTAATTGCCACGTGTTCGTCTTTTTTGTTGGAGCTTGGTTCTGTTCTGGTTACATTGGCCCTGTTCCATTGGGAACCTTGTTGACATTTAGCCGGTGAATTACCCCATTACTCCTTATGCCCTGTCTTTGCTGATCGGTTGGCTGATGTACCAGTAGCATTTGACCCTTTTTTCATTACTTCTATTGACTTTGGATCTTCCATACAGTTGCACTGCCTGCATCCACACTCCATAGGCAAGCTTATCCCTTGCTTGACCTTCATACTTATCACACTCCTTATATGGATGCCCTATCAGACCACAGCAGAAACAGAAAATCCGATAGCCTCTCATACACCACTGGAATCGTGATATCCTCATCCTCTTCCTGCTCTACATAAATTATCTTTTTCAGTGGTTGTGTGATATCAATTGATATTCTTACTCGGGTGTATTTACCAATGCACTCCCCTGCTTCATCTACATCAATTTCTTCTATTGTACCAATGGCTTCCCCCATCATTCGTACTGTTTTTTGCTCCATACATCCAATTGGCAGATTATGCAGTTGCACCTAGAAGGCTGAATGCGTAAAAGCTTGTTTTGTTATTTCCCCTATGCCACTCGGTTCTTTTAAAACTATCAGTGCACGTTCAAAATGCCATGGACCTCCAGCAAGAATTCTTCTTTTATCTGCCTCCGAGGCAAATTTGAATAAGAACGTTTTACTTCCTAGACTTTCAACTTTGAACCCCTCAGCTGTTCTCCAAACTTGCTGCAATGCAGACTTGAGGCCCTCTCTGTTAACTCCTCTTGGGTGCAAGACTCTCCCTAGCAAGCTTCCAGCCACTAGTTTTTTCCCTTTGTGCCTTTCATAATTTCACCAATGGCAACTCTACTCGTTTTGTCTTCTTCGAGTGTGATTGCTTTACACTTACGGATCAGTTCCTCTGTTTTCATGAAGCCCTGATATTAACTACTGCTCTAAAAACTCCTGACTCACCGACTACTCCTGTTTGCAATGACTCACCAACTCACAGAAATAACTTCTGTCATGGGGTGCCTATTTTGGAGCAATTCGTCGCCCTGAGGGCTACTCACCTTTCATTCTGAGATCTCTTTGAGAGAGAACCTTTGAAAAAAGACTCTTTGGAATTTGATGCTAGTTGAATCATAATTCTTGGTCGTTGGATTGATATAACACTTCCTACGTAATACTGATGATCATTCATGTATATGATCTCTTTTATTTTGCCGTCTATAGCCTTTGAAAAATGACACACAACTTCTTTCTTTGCTGAAGAAAGAATTGAAGTACATGATGTAATGAAAATGTTATAAAATTAATAAGAGTAACAATAAACATCTCAAAAATTTATTTCAATTTTTATCTTAAATGATACAGTATAAATATGTAATCCATTGATTAGTCAATATTTTTTTTTATAAGTTTCAAAAGAATTATATATTAAATTATTTTACCAATTAATTAGTAAATGACATGATACTCTAAAACACATCAACCGAGAGAATAATGACTGTAATTGTTAGGCTGCATGAAGACTAAGCCCAAATCAGGTAGCATTCGTGGCACACACATATTAGGTGATAAAAGGGTTCCGGACTTGTTCATGATATGTTATGTATATTAATTAATTTAATTGTAGCCTCTTCTTGTTTTGGTCCGATGATGCATGTAACACAGAACTTTCCTGCAAAAATTACAAATAATTAATTGGTATTGAAGATAGTAATTACACCAACGTAATTGAGAATATGATTGGGGCCATTGACATTTTGCACGTGCATTATGATTATGTGTAATGTAACCCATACAAATTGACCAACAATTAGGTAAGTATCTTCTTTGATTCTGTAAAATATGTATCTAGAAGGAAAGAAAAATAGTTAACGTTTAATGTCAATTGATCATGTCTAGAATAGAACATCGATAAAGTAACACTAATTGTTGAGATGGCATCCACTAATTGTTGAGAAGTATAGCGTTATTCATATTATTAATTAACCCAATACAAGCAATAATTTGTTAATTTATTGATTAATTAATTAATTAATAATATATGAAGATATTCCTTGCTATTCTAAAATATTGAGTTAGTAAGCATGAAACGTCACATGAGCTAGTAGTTTATCATACAAACTGTTAAGGTTACAATAAAAAAAGTTTATAAACTTTTATTGCATTAAATATTAAATAGCTAAATTTGGTAAATTGATTTTAAAAATAAAAACAATGTCTTAGGTTCAAAATGATAATGGATGACACGAAGGCGTTTCTAACATGAGATGTTTTTAACATAAAATTTATTTTAATTATTTTATCCTAATAAGCTGAAAGCATCAAAATACCCACAAAATTATTTTATTTCCTTAATAAGATTATTAATGTTTAATTAAACTAATAAAATGTCTTTGTAATATAATATCTCATGAAATTTAATGGTAAAAATGTTTATACTTTTACATTTTTAGGATACTGAAAATGTTAGATTATGTAGGTTTTGAAACTGATGCGTTAATTATTATGGTACATTTTCGTGATCTTTAATGGTTGACTAATGTTGTGAAGATTAAAAAAAATAATAATCCTTGCCCATGAGCTGGTTTAAGGGCATATTTAACTTAGAATTTAAAATAGATACATACATATTAAATACATTTAAAATAATTTTATATTTGTAAAATAAACTTATTTAACAAAATAAATCTGTTGATATTAATTAATTTGCCTGAGCATGGCAGATATTAATTAGTTTGAACAGGAAATATGGCTCCATTTTTAATTTACGGGGGTATAAATTAAGAAAAGTTAAGAAAAAATTACTGTTAATTTGATATATTGCTCTGCATTCTTGTTTAATTTAAACTATTAATCTATATATTGGCGCTGTAAAAGTACTCAAAAGTGGAAAAAATAAGTAAGTTCGGGGGAAACTTTAGGTGCAACTGTGGCACCGTGCTATAGCTGCATATAGCCGTTGGATGTCAGTGAACCCCACCAATCCAACTGCATCCAACGGCTAGATGTAACTGTAACATAGTGTCACAGTTACACCGTATCCTGATCCGTAAGTTCGTAGCAAATTTGAGTGGTAGAGAACAAAGAAAGTTATAAATAATAAAATTAATAAATAAAAGAAGATTCCATTGACATTTTGCACGTGCATTATGATTATGTGTAATGTAACCCATACAAATTGACCAACAATTAGGTAAGTATCTTCTTTGATTCTGTAAAATATGTATCTAGAAGGAAAGAAAAATAGTTAACGTTTAATGTCAATTGATCATGTCTAGAATAGAACATCGATAAAGTAACACTAATTGTTGAGATGGCATCCACTAATTGTTGAGAAGTATAGCGTTATTCATATTATTAATTAACCCAATACAAGCAATAATTTGTTAATTTATTGATTAATTAATTAATTAATAATATATGAAGATATTCCTTGCTATTCTAAAATATTGAGTTAGTAAGCATGAAACGTCACATGAGCTAGTAGTTTATCATACAAACTGTTAAGGTTACAATAAAAAAAGTTTATAAACTTTTATTGCATTAAATATTAAATAGCTAAATTTGGTAAATTGATTTTAAAAATAAAAACAATGTCTTAGGTTCAAAATGATAATGGATGACACGAAGGCGTTTCTAACATGAGATGTTTTTAACATAAAATTTATTTTAATTATTTTATCCTAATAAGCTGAAAGCATCAAAATACCCACAAAATTATTTTATTTCCTTAATAAGATTATTAATGTTTAATTAAACTAATAAAATGTCTTTGTAATATAATATCTCATGAAATTTAATGGTAAAAATGTTTATACTTTTACATTTTTAGGATACTGAAAATGTTAGATTATATAGGTTTTGAAACTGATGCGTTAATTATTATGGTACATTTTCGTGATCTTTAATGGTTGACTAATGTTGTGAAGATTAAAAAAAATAATAATCCTTGCCCATGAGCTGGTTTAAGGGCATATTTAACTTAGAATTTAAAATAGATACATACATATTAAATACATTTAAAATAATTTTATATTTGTAAAATAAACTTATTTAACAAAATAAATCTGTTGATATTAATTAATTTGCCTGAGCATGGCAGATATTAATTAGTTTGAACAGGAAATATGGCTCCATTTTTAATTTACGGGGGTATAAATTAAGAAAAGTTAAGAAAAAATTACTGTTAATTTGATATATTGCTCTGCATTCTTGTTTAATTTAAACTATTAATCTATATATTGGCGCTGTAAAAGTACTCAAAAGTGGAAAAAATAAGTAAGTTCGGGGGAAACTTTAGGTGCAACTGTGGCACCGTGCTATAGCTGCATATAGCCGTTGGATGTCAGTGAACCCCACCAATCCAACTGCATCCAACGGCTAGATGTAACTGTAACATAGTGTCACAGTTACACCGTATCCTGATCCGTAAGTTCGTAGCAAATTTGAGTGGTAGAGAACAAAGAAAGTTATAAATAATAAAATTAATAAATAAAAGAAGATATTTGATTGAAAATCAGAAGAGATAAGAGCAAGCGTTGAAAAGTCAATGATTTTTTATGATTTTGAAATTTGATTTATCGATCAGTCACGAGACATTATTATTTTTTTTTATGAGAAGAGACTCGTCAAAACGAGCTAAAAAGAAAGATATTATTTTATTTTAATTTAAATTTAAACTTATTTTTTAAAAAATCTTCTACGTGTAATAGTTTTCATAAAGGATCTCAAGGTAGTCCAGTGGCTCAGGAATTTTTTTTTTAAAATTTTTATTTTTGTGCCTTTAAGATTTAGTGGGGCTATATGTATCTTCTTTTATTTATTACACATAGCATGGCCCTCCTCGAGGAGATGCATTTTTCTTTTCACTTTCTGCTACAAATTTTAATACCCTATTTTAATTTACGATACTGGTATTACATAAGTCTTCAGTCGTTTTTAATTGTTCATGACATCGTTGATGTTAATTATAACAGTAAGAGTTATTTAGATCCAATTTATCATTATTTTTTACTTTTTGTATGTATCTTTGATATTAATTTTTCCTTCGTATTTTGCCAAGTTTGTAAGCATCTTTGATATCAATTGAATTAAAATAGTACGAGCTAGAATTATATATAATTTTTTTAAGAACTTAAAACTAATGAGGTGACATAATAAGTTTTAATCTTTGAAAGTTAATTAAATATAAAAATTTATAATTTTTTTAAGTTCCCTACTTCTTTTACAATTCAAATTAAGGTGGTTAGTCAAAATTTAAACTTGTTTGATTAGATAAGATTCGAAATAAAAAAAAGTTCAGGCATCTAATTTAATTTGTAATAAAAATTGACTGAGATATAGTTGTCCAAATCACTAATCCCAAACTTTGTTTGACGAGAGACTAGAATGTACATGATTCATTTTCTTCTAGTGATTATTGATTCTTTAAAAAAGGCACAACACAAGGTAGCCTTGTGGGTTTGATTTTCAGAAAACACCAAGAAGCTTCGGGTGTGTCTCGTATCGTTTTTGACCACTCATTTTTTGTTTTATGAAAACATAAAAGTGTAGAACTTGTTTGGTGGATGCGTTTTTGAACTATAGACAAAAAATACAAAAATAAAAAAGTTCTTGGTTTTCACTTTTTCCTTCATAAATGTAGAGGCGTTCTCTACCTTTCTGTTTTTTGTCATCATAGGTCTCACACTTTCAATGCAATAATTACCACTAAAATCTTGTAGGTCTCACATGTTCATTAGATAAATGGTTTATTTTAATGTAATAAATCTATTATGAAAAAACTGCTATGCATATATTAATAAAAAAATTATATTATTAATAAATTGAACGTAATTAAAATAATAATGTAACAATCAATAAATAAGTTTTAAAATTCTCATAAATCATTTAAATACAAAATTAATTTCTTTCAAAACTTAGGAGATTTACAAAATCAACGGATGATATTTTTCTTAAATTTTGACTAAATTTTTATTTTTAAACATATTAAAATTAGATACATATATTATTATAATGTAATTATTGAAATATAATTTTTTTTAAAATATATACCAAATAGGTTATCATTATTTTTATTTTTCCAGACAAAATACCAAACACATTTTTACAATTTTTATTTTGAGACATTAATTAAAAAAAAACTACCAAACATGTTTTTATTTTTATCAAAAACTAATCATTCTTGTTCTATAAAATAAAATAAAATAAAAATACTATATAAAAAATAATACCAAACGCACCATTCGGTATCAGGGTTTGTCCTATCTGTGGAGGAAAATAATAGCCCAAACAATTAGCATTGGTGGCATCTTGCCGTTCTTAGACGTTTGAAAAGGAAAAAGGAAGACAAAGCTGCAATTTTGTCTTTCCGCCATGTCCTGACCCGACCCTCTACATGATTTATAGTATCCTAACCTTTCAGAAGCCCAATTTTTACTTAGTTGGGTCGGGCTCCGGCTTTATCTGAACCCAGTAATTACTTTGATTAATTTTTTTGAATAAAAAATAGGTATAATTTTTGCTCATATTTATTATCATTTCTGATTTAAAAAGTTAGTTAAAGAGAGAAAATAATACGGAGGAAGTGTTCCAGATGATGTTTCAGTAAGGTCTAATTGAAAATGCTAAGAAATATTTGCTGTCCCTCTTTTTTAGATTTTCTTTTTAAAATTTGAAACGACTTTCAAATTATGGTGGCTATGATATTTGTAGTTTAGCTTGGCTATTGTGGCCGGTGGGTGGCATTTGGCTATGAATTGGTAAGTGCCGGACTGCTAGCTGCTGGGTGGTGTTTTGAGAAAAGAGAAGGAATGAGACGAAGTTAAATGTTAGGGACTTTTTTTTTTTTGAATTACACGAGACTAATGTTCATATTACAACTCATATTATATAAGATTTACAATTGATATTTACAATGAGACAATTACTGGAGCCTAATTTACATTAATTCTTATATAGCACTGTCCAGATTTTACGCCCTCTAATATTCGAGAGGTGTCTACTCTACTCACATTTTGAAAGCGAGAAGATTGCCTTCACTTAATAATTGATTAAGTTCAAGATTAGAACCGAACTGTAAATCGCCTATCTATAGTCATATTTAGTTGTGCTATCATGTTGTAACTATGCTCTCTTACAATCATGCTTATTTAACTTCATGTTCTCATGTATATGTGTTTATTTGACTTATTAAAATTCCTACTGAGCCCATGCTCTTGTGCTCTCTTGTAGTTGTGCTTAATTGACTTATTAAGCTTCCTACTGAGCACTATCATGTTGTAGCTATACTCTCTTGCAATCATACTCTCCAGCAATCATGCTTATTTGACTTATTAAACTTCCTACTGAGCTCATGCTCTTGTGCTCTCTTGTAGCTGTGCTTAATTGACTTATTAAACTTCCTACTGAGCACTATCATGTTGTAGCTATGCTCTCCAGCAATCATACTCTCCAGCAATCATGCTTATTTGACTTCATGTTTCTTATAACCTTGTTTAGTTGTTTATACTTATATGATAAGGTAATACGTACGTACTCAAGATTACTTTAAAATTTTGAGTGTATCTTACGCTCAAAACATTATCTCTGACCTCTTATTTTAAATCGACCTGGGTGATTGTAAATATAAAATTCATTAAGAGTCAGTCGAGCTACTTCTCAGCGGACATATATAGCAAGTAGAATCATAAAAATACTAACTTTTTTATATGTGAATTTTGATAATTTTATAGAGATGGCAATTTCATTTCCATTATTTCGTACCCAAAAATTTTTGTGATCTTATTCCAACCATTACTGTTGTTGTGGATGCAAATGTGTAAGACACAAGAGTACACTTGTGTGCATTTCTACTGGCCACAATCTTCTATTGGATTGCACTGGTAGTAGATTACAAGTTTCAACACCACCCCAGACTCTTATCAAGATCATACAAGTTGGATATGAACAATTCATGAACACTGATTGCTCAATAAATCATTAAGAATATTAACCAAGATTTTAGAGACTCGAAGCACAAGAAATGAACAAGATTAATACACACAGAAAAAACACTGATTTATGTGGCTCAGTTGTGCAAGATAGCACAACCTACATCCATGGGAGAAGCCACTAGAATGGTTCAAAGTGATTTTACAGAGCTGTTACAAAGAAAATATCAAGGAACAAGATGACCATTTCTCTATCTTCTAATTCTCTCTAGATAGCCCTTCAAATCTTGCTGAAACTACCTCAACAATCAACGTAACTAACAGCTAATAGCAAACCCAGATTACACCAGATTCAGCCATGCAGATAACAGCTCTGCAACAAATTTGTTTCCTCTTTTCACATGCTTCCTCCTGTGCGTCGCCAAAGCCCTGGTTTAAACGACTTCCAATTTACCGTTTTGATGTTTAAGTAAGTCACATGTCTAGCTCGTGACAATTTGAATCATAATAATACGCAAAACGCTACCGTTTAATGACTCCAAATTTTTTAATTCAGCATTTTTGTCCACAATTGGAAATATGGCTCCATTTTTATTTTACGGGGCATAAATTATGAGATATTAAAAAAAATCACGAATGAGTAAGGAGAGTATATGATAGGATTTAGGAAAGTTTGTTTTGATAAAAAAAGAATTGAAGGAAAATATAATAAAGATTAAGATAATTAACTTGATGAGTTAACTCAATTATACAATACATGAGATAGAGTTTAAGTAATGGATTATGAAATTACAAATTGATTTTCTTGGATGGCATCACAAATTTAAACGAGATATATGGCTCTATTTTTTATTTACCGGGAGTATAGATTATGTAATGTTAAGAAAAAGTAAAAGAACACTATAACTCGAGGGAGAAGGCGAAGAGTTAAGTTGAAGAAGATTGCTCTTTAATCTACATTCTCACATAATTTGAACTACTAATCTACTTATAATTGGCGAGGTAATGGTGGTGTTGAATAACTTTTTATAATTTTAATATGATTATTTTGCATGAATCATATTATTGTCAGCTAAATAAAGTTGTTTAAAAATCACTCAATTAATCCCATATGGACACTAAAGTGTCTTTAACATAAGTTTAATTTGGCTATTTTATCTGAAATACCCATAAAACAATTTTAACTTCAATAATTTTTTAAAATCTAATACAAAATTCTCTTTTTCTAAACCATTATTGGTACCGCTTTATTAATATGATAATTAATCTTCAATTAAGCTAACATAATGTCTTTGTGATGTGAAATTTTATTAAATGTACTGGTGATAAAATTTATTGGGTGTAAAATTTATGCTATTTAGACATAGGGTATTGGAAAATTATCGAGTTCCAATTAAAAAATAAAATTATTTTTCTGATGATTTAATCATTTTATATTATAAAAATAAAATAGTCAAATTAAAATTATGTTAAGGTACCCAGTGGTCAAAGATGGTCAAAAACGATTTTCCTCTGTTTTTTTGGGCTAGAAGATAAGATTTATGGAGTCCACAGGAAAACGAAAAAAAAAAAGGAAAAAAGAAAAAACTGAAGCTAAATGCTCTTGGATGGGTAGTTAAATAGGGAGAAAACATTTTCTTTTCTTTTCTTTTCTTTTCTTTTTAAAATAAGAAATTCTCAAACATAGCAATTTCCTCTTCAAATCACATCAAGATAAGCAGTTGACGTAGTTTACTTGCGGCTACGCTAGAAATTCGGATTACGGTGGGGTCATAAGAGACAGCACAACGGTGCTGTCATGTGAAATTGAACGGGTCTCCCCTAGGGATTCAAATAGCAAATTCTGCAGAAGCAGAAACTCTCATGGACATCATAACATACGATCAATTCGTGGAGCAAATAATAATTTGGCACTTTTCAGCAACTAATTTGCAATTAGCCATCCATGTTTTGTAGCTAAATACACATTTACACATAGTTTTGCAAATTTTGCAGAAGCAGAAACTGTCATGGCCATAGTTTTGTCCAAACTGACTATTCTTTCAGAACTTTTTTAATTAATACGAATTTTGCAAAAACAGAAACTCTCATGGCCATCATAATATATGATCATGTTGAGGACCAAATAATAATTTGGCACTTTTCAGCGATTAATATGTAATTAGTCATCCAATTTTATGTTTTGTAACTAAATACACTTTATACATAGCTGCTGAACATGGAATTAATATAGGGGTGGAGATATTTCTATCCAACCATTTTTGTGAATTTATCCCATTTCTAAAAAAAATAATTATACTAAGTTTAGAAAGTTTTGTAAATTTAAATAGACTCAAATAGCTATTATTTATTTTTTAAATTAAAAATAAATTTTTTAAATTTCTCAAGAAAAAATTATTTGTAAGAAAATAAAAATTATAAAAAATTTTGGTGTAATTATATGGATATAAATAATTAAAAAGAGAATTATAATAATATACTATATTTATTCTGTCCTTTAATAAAATTACAATAGGTGAGGGATTTTATGAAAATTATAGAGGGCGCTTCAACTCAAAGGGAAAATATCACTTATGTCGCAGCAGATTCCGTGTGACGGTGTGAGGTGGGCTCCAAGCTGCATTTTCAAAGCATTCTTCCCCGCCATTGACCAAAATGTGCTTTTCTAATCGACCTTTATCTTTTCCTAGAGGAATTCTAGACTCGCCCATACGTTTATCGCGATAAAGGACACGTGTCCTTTCGAGTAGCGAGTGAGACAGTCGCCCTCGCTAGCTTCCTCGGCCGAAACGCGGAATACAATGACACGCGTCAGTCAACTGAGACAGCCGCCCTTTCTAGCCCACCGCCTCCGGAAGTCTGGAGGCTATATATGCCGATATACGCTTGTCTCCTTGTTTTGTACATACAACTTCTTCACCACGTGCTTATTTCTCAGTTCATTGCTTACATTTGCATGATCTTCCTCTTTCACTTTGCATGCTTCTTAATCGAATGCAGTACTGTATCTATAATTAGTAAGCAAGTAAATTAATTAACGTGTCCCCAACTCTTTCAAAAGTCTTGGCAGCTCATGTTAACTTGCGTACAATTGTAGTGGAAGAGAGAAAGCAAAGAAATGGAAGTGCGGAGGTTTGATGTTAATGGCGGGTACCGAGTTGAGAGAATCACAAGAGCTGATTCTCTTCAATTCGCACGAGAGAGGCGTGGCCCTCCTCAAAGGTTTCTCCTCTCTTCTCGTCCTTGTCTCAATTACATACAAACAATTTCCTTTTGGTTTCGTTACAAAATTTTGGTGGGTTTCAAGTGGGAGACAAATGAATAATTCGTGATTGGATAATATATGACAATTTACTGGCAGGTTACGCCCTACGATTATCAACATATCGAGCAGTGTAACCCATATGAACGGACCAACTTATATTAGGTGAGCATCTACTTTCATTCAGTTTCCAATGTCCATAGATCTTGTTTGTTTGTATAAATGGAACACCATATGATATAAAGTCATTTGTTTCGTCTTGACAAAATTTTGTCTTAATTTGCGCATGAATTATACCAATTAAGGCTTGGCACGGCACGGGCCAGGTCTTTCTGATCTGGGCCTTTAAAAGCCCTTGATTTTGTGTTTTGCAATTTTTTTTTTTTTGAGAATTTGTGTTTTGCAATTTCTTAAAATTAGAGTTAAGCTCCTAGCACCTCTTTCATTCGTTGAAACTCTTATGAAACCCCTACTTATTATATGTATACCTCTTATAATTAGATATTAAACGTAATTTTTTATAATTAAAATTCTTATCATTATATAATTTATTATTTTATTGCCCCCAAAATTATTTTCATTTTAAAATAATTATTTATATCATTTACATATGGGAGGGTTCGTGATTTTTAAGTGTAAAAATGTTTTAATTCAGTTAAATTATGTTTGTCCTTTTATGTAATTTCCTCTAACAACAAAGTTACTATTACAAAACGTAGGGTCTTATAAGTATTTTAAAGGGTGTGAAAAGCATTATTCTATAATTATCTTCATTAAATTTTACAAAGATAGTAACTTCTAAGGTTCCATCACCCCTCGAATTGTCCTTTATTTTATATTTATGATTTTACTTTAATAAGACTACATAAAAAGACAAATTCAGATCGATTTTTTTTTTAAACCTCTTTCTTTTGTATAATTTCAACTATGGTTAAAATAATTCGACTAAAAGAATTTAAAGTATTTAATGATGGAACGAGGGGTAAGATCGATTCATCATTGAATAATGATAGAGAAAGTGGGGCTAAAGAGTATACACTACAACAACATATTACTTTGATGTAAAACTTTATTCTGCAAATTAAGTGGTTATATCTTATTTTGATGGTTTTGTAGTGTGCAGGATTTGTCATCATCAGCATCGGCATCATACCACACAATCTTTGTATTTCTAATTCCATTGCTTGTCGGAGTTATTGCGATTAATAATGTTCAAGACAAAAATAAATCCTTGATTGAAACACGCCCAATGAGTATGTGCCCATTTCTATCGGCACTACTCATCTACAGCTTTGCATATTTTGCTAGCATGAAATTCAAGTTCCAAATATTCAAGGCAATTGCTGTGATGTCAGGATCTCTTTGTTCGGTGTCATTGGTCTCCATTATTCTGCCACGCCCGTATGGATATTTTAGTATCATTATGTGGGCTTTTGTTCTTCTTTTTGTTGGTTACAGCAAGAGACTTCATAAGAAGATTTGGCAATTTTCGAAATTTCGAGAAATCAACCAACAACAACTATTACCATTGTAGCTCGCTAAGTGTAGAATAATTAAAGCTTTTCCAAGGATGATACCAAAATCCTCTTTAGTGTTATAATTGTTTATCCACGTACAAATCTCTTATGGTTCTTAACATGACCAAATTACAATTTCAATGACCAAAACAAGCTCGTGTATTGGTCAGAAACATCAAGTTAGAATTAAACAGGATAATTTGTATCTCATATTAAAGATTTTCTTTTTCATTTAAGTGAAATTATCAGTCATATATCCTTAAATGACACCAGTATCAAATGTATTACAACACTTTTCGCTTATATCACTCATATACCCTAAGTTGACAAAAGAGTTCTAACGTCCACCTTTCCGTTTACTGCCGTTAAGAACTTAACAGAATTTGAGCAAAATGACTATTTTACCCTTTAAACTCAAAATGAGGTAAAAATAAATAAATTTACCTTGAAAATTAATGTAAATTTTCAATACATATTTTTTTTTGTTAACAATATATTTTTTTATTAAAAAATATGAATTATTAATGGTACATATTATTAACAATTAATCCATAAAAAATATTCATCTTATACCATAAAAAATTATTAACAACATATTATTTACAATTATACATATTATACCATAAAAAATTCAAATTTGAGCTTGGAGGAGTAGATCTTCAATAATTTAGGTTAAATTTTGGAGGAGTAGATTCGGTTGTAAAATAGCTTTTTTTTAAGCAATTATTAACAATTATATGATAAATGGGATGACATGTCATTTTATCAAAATATATCATATGACATGTCGTTTTTACTAGGTAAATGAGATGACATGTCGTTTTTAAAAAAGACTAGATTATCCTTATGATGTCAGCGCTCGCAAACGGCAGTTAACGGATTGGTGGACGGCAGAAGTATTTTGTCAACTTAGGGTATACGAGTGATATACTTGAAAAGTGTTATAGCACGTTTGATATTGCTGTCATTTAAGGGTATATGACTGATAATTTCCCTTCATTTAATTACCACATTTGGTCTGATACATTGATCTAGGGAAAAGAATCAAAAGCCTCCTCTTGTTTCAGTAAACTAATGGTTTATGTCTTCATGTTTGATTGAGAATCCTTTGTCATTAAAGAAATTCCATTAATTTAATTTTAACTTAATTTTTGTTGTATTTTTTTACTATTTTACTTTTGATTTAGTAAAATCCGTCATAAATCTATTAAAAAAAACTTGGGTATAATAGTTAAAGATACCAAAAAAAAATCAACACATAAGAATTTGATGAGTTGTGAGAAGAATTGATTAATTTTGACAAACAGCAGGGGATTTATTAACACATATTTGGAAAGGTAGTGTTTGGGTATCCATTTTTCATGATTTATCACCTATGTACAAAGTACCCAAAAAAAAAAAAAAGAAATACAACACTGAAAAACATAAACAATGAAAAAAAAATTGCCATTTGGCTGAGGAGTATTATATGCTGTTATGCGATCAAATTATTTTTCTCCTTTGTCGAGGCAAAATTAAGACATAATGCACTAATTTTAAATACATAAATCGACTAAGCTCTTTTTTTTTCTTTTTTCCCTCTAAGAAAATTATATATACCGAAATATGGGAAACGGGATACATGTGAATGACTAGGGATGGCAATTGTACCCGCAAACCCACCCAAACCCACCCGCCAAAACCCGCCCGCTATGGGTAATTTTACCCGTTGCGGGCGGGTTTAGTATTATAAACTAAAACCCGCATATGGATGCGGGTGGGTTTGGTATTAACCTTATATCCGATGGATACCCGCATGGATATCCACCAAACCCGTAATATTTTTTCCAAATATTTTTAATTTAATTTTAATCTAAAAATGTATAAAGAAAATAATATCATTATTCAAATTACCAAATAGTGAAAGGCTCAAAGTTGTGTATGTGTGTATGTGACCCATCTCCCATTCTAAAGTCATAACCTAAAGAAAACTAAAGGCATTTCCCTTCGAATTAATATTTGAAAATATTAATCTTAATTATTAGTATAGGCATTGTGTTGGATGGGTGCTTATGGTGGTGAATGAAATGAATATCTTCTCTTGGAGCTTGTTTTAAATGATAATATGAAATGTAATTATTATTTTTAGATACTAATTTGTATTTTTTAAATGAATTTGTGTAATTTATACTTAAATTTGAGAATTTGTGTTGGATTGATGTGGAAATTTTAATTTTTTATTTACATTGTTTAAATATAAAATTGAGTATGTTATATGGAATTTGAGGTTATTATTATAAATTTATATATTAAACATTTGTGAATTTAAATACGGAAACCCGCAAAAATCCGCCGGGTACCATTACGGGTTTGGTAATTGTTAAAACCCGCTGCGGGTGGGTTTTTTTAAAAAACTTAAAACCCATTGCGGGTTGCGGGTGGGTTTGGTAATTTAAATTTTGTGCGGGTTTGGATTTGGTAATGGCAAACCCGCTGCGGGCGGTGCCCATTGCCATCCCTATGAACGACGAAGCGGCGCGGGCCGGCAGCCATGTTTAGTGTCTTTGTAGTAAATTTTGCATTGTCTTCTCTCTTTCTGCATTTAGCTTTCTTTTCTACAGAGCTTATTTTGCAGGAATGTAACACTCCTTTAGATATATGTGATAACAAAGATATGAGAAATAATTAGGATCCCTGTTGAAGAAAAGGAAATACAGTGAGAGAGAGAGAGAGAGAGAGAGAGAGAGAGAGAGAGAGAGAGAGAGAGAGAGAGAGGGAAGGGGGAGGAAATTCAATAGAGTTCTGTTATTTGAACTCCGCGAAGACTAAAGAACGACAGAAAAATTGGCACGTGAATCTGTTGCTTCAACTGCACTAACAGCATTTGTCTATTACTTTTTGAGTTTAAAAAATAAAAATAATCAAAAGAAAGAAAGAAAAGTAACGAAAAGAAAGAGATTACTTTTTGAGTTCTGTCTTTAGTCTCTCTCCATCTCTCACCTCTCATTTACGATCTGCGTTCATGAAGGAAAAACTCAAACCAGTTTCGTCTCCGCATCTCAGTTATCATAAGGAAGAAGTTAGATCTAGATCTACAAATAGAGGGATTGATAAAATTAGTACTGATTAATTGGTAAGTTAGTGACTCTCACTACATTTAAATTTTTTTTATTGTGTTCTATATATTTAAATGGTTAGAATATTTAATTTAAATTGCAAAAATTCGAAGATTTTTACTTTTTGTATATTTAAATTGTTATGAATTGTTATGATTTTTTTAATTTAAATGGCTGAAAATAATGGAATAGATTATAATAATTTTTTAATGTGTTTTATATATGTTAGGATTTTTTAAATTTAAATGGTTGGAAATAATGAAATAAATTATAACAATTTCTGAATGTGTTTTATATATGTTAGGATTTTTCTTCATTTAAATGGCTGGAAATAATAGAATAAATTATAACAATTTCTAAATGTGTTTTATATATGTTAGAATTTTTTTTAATTTAAATTGCTGAAAATAATGAAATATATTATAACAATTTCCGGATGTGTTTTATATATTTAAGTTGTTAGGATTTTATAATTTAAATTGTTGGAGATAATGGAATAAATTATCAAAATTTGTGGATGTGTTTTATAAATTTAAATTGTTAGGAATTTTCATTACTGGACAAAATGTTATATAAGTTTCTTAATACAAATGTTAATTATTTTGTAGAAATGGAGTATTTGGAAAATGAGCATGCATTTGAAGAGTTGCAAGAAACAAGAGCTAACGATGTAAATGAAATTGTGGAACCGACAAATGTGAGCCAGCTCTTGGAATGTTATTTGATAATTATGAAAAAATATTTGCATTTTACAAAGTTTATGGTAAACAAGATCTGAAGGTTCGAAGTACTAAAAAGGGGACCGATGGAATTGTAAAATATGCGACATTTGCATGTAGGCATAGCGGCAAGTCAGAAAGTAAATCTGCTAATGCATTGAAGCCGAAACTGAATGTGAAAAATGGTTGTGATGCAAAGATTGGAGGTTGTCTAAATGAAGATGGAAAATGGGTTCTTCGAACTTTAAATCTTCAACACAACTATAGATTGAGTCCAGACAAAGCTAGGTATTTCCCATGAAATCGCAGAATTAGTGCAAGCGCTAAAAAGCGAATTGAAATGAATGATTGTGCAGGAATTAGAATTGCCCAAAATTTCAATTCTATTGTTGTTGGAGCTGGTGGGTATGAAAATGTGTCATTCTTAGAAAACGATTGTAGAAATTTTATTGACAAAACAAGGAGATTATAGCTTGAGGAAGGAGATGCTATGGCACTTAAGTACTTCCAGAAAAAGTAAGCAGAATGTAATGGATTTTTTTTTAGCATTGATTTAGATGAGGAGGATCGATTAAAGAATGTGTTTTGGGCAGATTCGCGGAGTAGGGCAGCTTACAAATATTTTGGAGATGTCATCACATTTGACACTACATATCTGACCAACAAGTATGACATGCCATTTGCGCCTTTTGTTGGAGTTAATCACCATGGACAATCTATTTTGTTGGGATGCGGATTGATTTCACGCGAGGATACAGAGATATTTACGTAGTTATTTGAGGCGTGGTTATTTGAGGTGTGACTATTATGCATGTCTGATTCTCCTCCCCTTGGTATCATTACAGATCAAGACAGGGCAATGCAAAAGGCAATTGAAAACGTTTTTCCTACTACTAGGCATCGATGGTGTTTATGGCACATAATGAAGAAGGTGCCTGAGAAGTTAGGGGCTTTTAAAGAATGTGAATGTATTATATCTTCCCTGTTTTCTGCTGTTTATGATTCACTGAGTTCTGATGCGTTTGAGGAAACTTGGCATTGCATGATTGCAGAATATGATTTATGGGATAATGACTGGTTAAATGGTTTGTACGAGGAGAGGCATCGTTGGGTCCCATGCTATTTAAAAGGCTATTTTTGGGCAGGAATGTCAATACCTCAGCGAAGTGAAAGTATGAATGCATTTTTTGATGGATTTGTTAACTTAAAAATAAATCTGAAACAGTTTGTAAAGCAATATGAAAATGCATTGAGGAGGAAAGCTGAATTAGAATGGCAAGCAGATGCCAAATGTTTCAGTAAAAGGACACCATACGTATCAAGATATAAGATGGAGAGGCAAGTTGAAGAAGTGTACACAATTTTCAAGTTTAAAGAATTTCAAGAAGAATTGACTGCTCTGATGTATTGTGATATCTCGGATTCTGTGGGATCAATATATCAAATAATTGAATCATTTGAGCAAGGTCGGAGAGGCTTCTTTGAGGTTGTTTTTGAAGAAGTTGAGTGTGAAGTTACTTGTATATGTTCAAAATTCCAGTTTAGGGGGATTCTTTGCAGACATGCCCTTGTAGTGCTGATATGTAACTCAATTGAATTATTTCCAGAAGATACATTTTATCAAGGTGGAGGAAAGATGTGAGGAGATGTTATAGTAAACTGAAAGTTTGCTATGGTGTGTAGAGTTTAAGCATCCAGCAAGAAAGATATGAAAAAAATGTGTAATGCTTTCAGTGAGGTTGCAGACATAGCCTCTGATGATGAAAATAGCTATAAAACGGTGTTGGATTGGATTGAGAAAGCAATGAAGGATCTGCCCAAGCAAATTCGCTGTGAAAGTGTGGGTAAAACTAATATGTTTGTAAAGCAATATGAAAATGCATTGAGGAGGAAAGCTGAATTAGAATGGCAAGCAGATGCCAAATGTTTCAGTAAAAGGACACCATACGTATCAAGATATAAGATGGAGAGGCAAGTTGAAGAAGTGTACACAATTTTCAAGTTTAAAGAATTTCAAGAAGAATTGACTGCTCTGATGTATTGTGATATCTCGGATTCTGTGGGATCAATATATCAAATAATTGAATCATTTGAGCAAGGTCGGAGAGGCTTCTTTGAGGTTGTTTTTGAAGAAGTTGAGTGTGAAGTTACTTGTATATGTTCAAAATTCCAGTTTAGGGGGATTCTTTGCAGACATGCCCTTGTAGTGCTGATATGTAACTCAATTGAATTATTTCCAGAAGATACATTTTATCAAGGTGGAGGAAAGATGTGAGGAGATGTTATAGTAAACTGAAAGTTTGCTATGGTGTGTAGAGTTTAAGCATCCAGCAAGAAAGATATGAAAAAAATGTGTAATGCTTTCAGTGAGGTTGCAGACATAGCCTCTGATGATGAAAATAGCTATAAAACGGTGTTGGATTGGATTGAGAAAGCAATGAAGGATCTGCCCAAGCAAATTCGCTGTGAAAGTGTGGGTAAAACTAATATGGTGGAGCAAGTTGTAGCAGCAACAAACAAATTAACAGTGAGAGTGTGGAAAGAACTGTTATTGGCGAAGTAAGTTGTGGCAGCAACAATGTTCAACTTGCACTAAATGATCCAGTAGTGACACGTCGTAAAGGTCGTCCACCTTGCCTAAGGAAAGAATCTTCGATTCGTAAGAAATCCGTTCAAAAGAACAAGTCCTCACAAAAAAAATAAGGTATGATTAAAAACAAAGATCTATTTTCTAATTAATTTGGTATTAGTTTAATTGTCTTTAATAATCTTGTAGGATTTACAACAAACTGCCCCATTATCTTATCATGTGCCTAATGAAATCTCCACACAAGAGAGCAACATAGCCATGGTAAATTTTGTAAATTTTTTCTTTTAAAATTTGCTTTTATTTCGAGGATATGTAATTAAGTATAAGATTGCGCATATGTAGACGCTACAAGAAGGAAGTACTATTTATGGAAATCTCAACCATTGCGGCACTATGGGCTATTATAATGTAAGAATTAAATTAGTTAAATTTTAGTTTTAAGATTTTTATATGAATTTTACATATATTTTATTCTTTGATTAGGTATCTATGTACCAATCCTAATTCAGTGGAAGCAACATTTATCAGTCATTTCCCTATAATTGGCACACAGTAAGTTGTTGTTTACAAGTCGTTATTGAATACATATATTTTAATATTTCTGTAATGTAATATGATGTTTATTTTTATGTATTATAGCAACCAATCCCACCGTATACTTCGCAGTTGCATTATTCTTCTCCTTCGATGACTTATCAAGGATCTCAAAGTGCGAATTTCCAACAGTTACTGTAGCAGCAGCAGCATAATGAAGATAACAATGATGATACTTTACTTGTATTTTGGCTTTAAATTGTAGTGATGAAATAATATTGTGTTAAATTGAATTTTAAATTTTTAAAATTATGTTAGATTTGACTTTAAATCTTTGAAATTGTAGTGATTGAATAATGTTTTGTGTTAAATTGAACTTTTAATTTTTGAAATTATGTTAGATTTGTTTAATGTTGTCCACTTGCAATTCGTTTGCTCACGCTGTCATGAAGTGATATTGTATAGGCACCGATGTTTTTGCAGTCAGTGCAACTATTTCTAGCTATGTGAAAGGTAATAATTCTTCCTCTTAAATTTTGTTTTCATACTCATGTCCACGTCTTTAATTGAACTATTCTTTTTGCTTTTATACTTATGTCCATGCCTTTCTTTAGGTTCTCAATTATGTTAGATTAGTTTTGAAATATGTTATTCTGAATTAAAATTTATTATAATGTATAATAATTTTCTTGTATGACTTCTGTAATATCAAGTCAATGGGAATGAAACGATGATGCTATGATATTTTGTATAATACTATAGTTGCATGTGATTGTGATGGTGAAATTTTACCTACTGATAATTGATTCATGTGCTTATGTAATTATACATGAAGACAATTATCAATAGCCATCACATACTGTACTCAACCGAAATTGGTGTGAATTAATTTTATGTGCAATTTCTTTATGACCAATGGAACTTCAATAAATTACAATTATTGAACAAAAAAAGAGTAATTATAAACAACTCACTTTCATACCAGACCATGAAGGTTTTAGTAGCACTAAAGATACATGAGGTTTTGTATGTGCAAGGACATAATTTTAAAAAATTATTTTTCTTATGCTCCAGAATTCATATCTCATATGCATAGGGTCTAGAGGAAAACAACTCATACACAACAATCATTTTATTTAAATTATTTAAATTTATACATAACACGGGGTACAATTTCATTTATACAAAATACATATAGCAACGATTATCCCTAAAATATAACATACAATGGATAATATAGGCAGAATAATACAATCATTTCTGCCTTTATTAGTTTGCACAGCTTTGTTGTATGTAGGCACTTCAGTTTGTAACCCTTTTTCGAGTGTTTCCACAATAAATTTTGTAATTTCTAACATATTGGATGTCTCTGACAATTTTTCATGCCTTTTTATGTAATCATTGTAGGCTATTTCAGCATCCAACAAAGATTTATAAGATTTATAAGAATTCCCTTTGAATCCATTTACTTGCATCTGACATTCAGGCCAAGAATTTTATATGTCCGGCTTTCGTCCTTTGAAAACAACATAACAGCTTTGAATAGGCATTTGAATTCTACATTGGAAAAATTTAGATCAATATTCTAATCTTTTATGCTAAGAATTTCAATTGCTAACAATAAGAGAGAATTTCAAAACCAGGAGGGAAAAAAGAGTAACATTTTAACCTTCTGAAAAAGAATGGGAGCCTCACAGCAAAGCACAAAGGCCAGCATCAACCAAGAAACTAATTTCTGCAACTGTAAGAGAAAAGCAAAAGGAAGTTAATTGGAGGGGGGGGGGGACACTTGTAAAGAAGCTATCAGAGCTGAATCAATTAAAAATAGCGTAAATAATATACACAAGGCAGAATAATAAAATGTAATCTAGGGCGACTACAAAAAAACCCATTATCACAATAACAAAGCTACCCTCCTAATGCTGCAATTACATGTCAAAACTACAAATTAGGCTATGTTATTTGTATCTCGAACCCAAAGGGGGGAGTTTTGAAAAAAAATAAAAAATATATATATATATAGATAAGAATATATAGATGTATATTCTTATCTTGTATAAATTTATGCTTATACAATATCACAAACACTTTAATGGAGGATTATGAGTGGCTTAGACGATTAAAACAGCCTTAGGGACCAGGGGGTTCAATTGCACCATGCATTCAAATTACAGCTGTCTATTAAACTTCAATGATTATTTTTTAGTCATGAAAAGAATTAAACCCAGTGAAAAAAGGTTGAATAATGTCCAAAGCCATACAACATCCATATCTGTTATAAGAAAAGTGTCAAGCTTCGCATATCATATTAAATATTTTATCAATATAAGTCTAATACCATTTCCACAGACATGCCATGAATAATAAGCTGACTAGCTAATTACTACTTACAAAAAGAGGTCATAACTCTCCACACTCATTCAGCCTCAAAATGTGTCTCAGACTTACAACATTCAGGACAGGAGAGCAAATAGTTTCTCATCCACCTCTCTCCCATAGATCTAATATCTCTACATATCTCCCCAACTACTCCCTCTCTCTTATCTTGCCAACCTCAGAAGACATGAATATGCTAAATAATAGCTTTTGTAATTTTTCTTATCAAAATAAATTACTGCAGTGCCTCATCCTAATCAATTAAGAAAACCGTAAAAGTCTCAAGATCCACCCTTATTCCATAAACACCCCACCCAAGAAATGCTTACGGAAGAAATTTTCTTACTCTGTCATTCTCAAAATTTCATCATCCACAAGATAAAATAAAAAAATTAAAAAGAAATGCTTACGGAAGAAATTTTCTTACTCTGTCATTCTCAAAATTTCATCATCCACAACATAAAAAAAATAAAATAAAAAGAAATGCTCACGTATGGGTCACTACAACTGCAGCAGCAAGCAACAACTAGAAGTGTCCAAAGCAGCGACGTCGTAGTAGATCTGGACTGGACGATCATGTCCGTTGTAGATCTGGGCTGGGCGAGAACAAGAAGCAGTCGGCGTCCGGTAACAAGAAGCGGACGTCGTCCGGTAACAAAGCAAGTGGGGCTGGGCGAGAGAAAAAAAAGAAGGGGCTAAACGCGAGAACAAGAAGCAACTGTCGTCCATGGGGAGTTCGGTAACGAAGCAAATAGGGCTGGGCGAGAAAAAAAAAAGGGGCTCGGCGAGAACAAGAAGCGGCTGTCGTCCAGGGGGAGTCCGGTAACGAAGCAAATGGAGGGGGAATCTGGTAACGAACAAAGCAAATGGAGGGGAGTCTAGTAACGAACGAAGCAAACTCAATGGAGGGGAGTCTGGTAACGAAGCAAATGAAGGGGGAGTAAAATGAGTGGAGGGGGAGTAAACTAAGGAAAGGAAAATGAGTGGTTGGGGAGGGGGCATAAATGACCATCGTTTTCTCATTTTTTTTTATATTTCTTGTGGGTCCACGCAAAATTAAAAGAAGCAAAAATCAACGCGTGAAACGACAATTCAAAGTTGCGTTTCTGTCGTCCTTTTGTTTTCATTAAGTATGTTTATCATTTTCCAATTCAATAATGAGCAAGCATGTGATAGTGGCCCCATGATTGTGGACTTTGTTGCTGCAGATTTTATAATTTTGTGTTGACTATGCTCATCATCCTCTGCATGTGTATCACATGCAAAATTCTCGTATATGTTAAATCAAATAGTATAATATAATGAAATAACACTTTAATAATAAATATAAATATACTTAGCACTTAAAAATTCACACATCAACACAATTTATTAAGCAGCTGAAGTGAAACTAAGATTTTGATTTAAAAGAGACCATGTCAAATAATTAGTATTGCTTAAAGGATCCGGCTACGGTGCAACGGTGATATGGTATCATTGTTGCATCCAGTCGTTGGATCCACTTGAATGAATGGATCCAGTGGAATGAAATAACACTTTAATAATAAATATAAATATACTTAGCACTTAAAAATTCACACATCAACACAATTTATTAAGCAACTGAAGTGAAACTAAGATTTTGATTTAAAAGAGACCATGTCAAATAATTAGTATTGCTTAAAGGGTCCGGCTACGGTGCAACGGTGATATGGTATCACCGTTGCATCCAGTCGTTGGATCCACTTGAATGAATGGATCCAGTGGGATCCAACGACTAGATATAACGGTGATACCGTACCACCATTGTACCATAATTTTCTCCTTGCTTAAGTTAATAGATTTTTCTTGGTTAATTTGAAAGCTAGATTTTTTCTTATACACATGTGCTGGTATTCAACAAATGCACGTGCGACTTGGTTTCTCTCCTCTGCTTTTTACAATAGCCCATTGATTAATATGCCTTTTATTGGAGTAATAATTCATAATTAGTCGGCAAGTGACATTGGGTTCCTAGCATTCATAATATATACCTTTATTGTCCAATCTTATGTTTTAAAATTTGAAAATAGAATAAAAAGAGAACATATTCCACATTCCTAATTCTAAATTCTTATTAATATTGTGACTATTACATTCACATAATTTCAGTTAGAGTAATGATACAGCCACAAACTATTATATAAATTTATTTTGTATAAACTGATGTGGCATGATAAAATTGATTTAATTAAATATTACTTGACCCACATGATTTGTTTTTATTATTTTATATTTTTATTCAACCAATGAATTAATGACATGTCAATTTATACAAAATAAGTTTGTATAAGAATTTANATTGATTTAATTAAATATTACTTGACCCACATGATTTGTTTTTATTATTTTATATTTTTATTCAACCAATGAATTAATGACACGTCAATTTATACAAAATAAGTTTGTATAAGAATTTGTGACTGTATCATTACTCTTTCAGTTATGCACATATTCAGTTTTTTTAACGTTGATAACAATAATACTTATATATCATAAGTCTCATGTAATTAGTTTTTTTAATGAGGGAAATCAATCTTCAATTTCCAAACCACGCTTAGAAGTTTTTCCACTTTATTTTCATGTTATTATTTATACATATGTACGTATGAATGAATGTATGTGAACGTTTTTCCAAAAAGGTGGACAAAAGTGGGTTGGCCATGGAGAGTCCACACAGCCGATGGAGGTTTATGGTCAAAGAAATAGAATTTTTTATGGAGTAGTACTAGAGAGAGAGAAGTACAAGAANGTACGTATGAATGAATGTATGTGAACGTTTTTCCAAAAAGGTGGACAAAAGTGGGTTGGCCATGGAGAGTCCACACAGCCGATGGAGGTTTATGGTCAAAGAAATAGAATTTTTTATGGAGTAGTACTAGAGAGAGAGAGAAGTACAAGAAAAAAATGAGAAAATTTTACTCTCTCTCTCTACTCACTCACTCTCTCTCTATTCATTTATTCGTTGTTTCTCTTAGCTTTTTTTTCGTATTTCCCTACACTAAGCATTTTCTTTTTTTATATATTTTACTTTCAGCTTTATCTCAAGGGAAAAAAAAGAAAATGTATTTAAGCTCAGTTGCCACGTGTGCAAATGAATTGACAGTTATAAACAAAAATCTACATAATGAAGGTTTCTATGTTACAGCACACGTGTCCTGACTTACAGAGAAAAAAACAATGCAAATGCAAGGTTGGGGGGTTTGGCTGAAGCAGCATCTGTAAGTTACAGATGCTGTAACTTAGCCATCTCCAAATAATAATTATTTGAAAAAGAACAGTATTATTTCAGTTACGTACGCACACGCTACGGTGCAATTATGATTTAATGGGGGCACTCCACGTCTTCATTCCTTAGTATTTGACAAGAACTTCAGAGAATTTCGGAATAGTGAGATTATAGAGACTGCCAGTCTACCAGTATCAGTAGTGGGTTTAGTCTCTGATTATAGATTTTGTTATTATCAATAACAAAATTTTAAGATGGATAATAACAAAATATATTGATAAGACTCAAGTACAAAATATATTGGTAAGACTATTAGTACTAGTAGTGGTCAGTAACTCAGTATGTGATTTAAACACTACCCGTATTGTTTAAATTTCACAATGGCACGCGTCCACTTTAGGGGTCATTGGTCATCAATCTGGTTAATAGCAATATTTGGTTTTAAAATCTTCTGAATTTATAAATCGTTACTAATTACTTATTCTATTATGTGGATTAAACCCATTAGTTCATTAGCATTTAAAATTTTGAAAAATTTTAATTTTAACTTTAATGTTTCCAATATCAAAATCCAATTGTCCCTCATTGTTGGCCATCGTAGAGTAAAGAACAAAGGATAGAACGACTACTGATAAACTTACCCTAAAGACAAGACAAATGAAACTTGTCCCAGAGACAAGACAACTTTTTATTTTTGATTTACCGTTGTTATATTAATTACTTGATAAAAACATATAAGTTTTGAACTTTTATTTTAACGTATAATCCCTAAGTTTTGAACTTTTATTATATAAAAGTATAATTTCGAAACAGTATATTATATGTCCCAAACAGACACTTGTTGCTCAAATTATACCCTTTAAAAGATACCCTACTCACAACACGCAACTATCCTACAATTACTATTTTTAAGCAAAACTACATTACTAGTTGGGGCATGAGTTTTACAGGCTCCCAATTCCCACCCCATTCGTCTAGCAATTTGCATGCATTGAAAATCCCAAATTTTCCGGTTCAATATTCAAATTCAACTGGTGGCTACTGGTCTTAGGCTTTTTTTTTTTTTTTCTGGTAAGAAATGAAGAGCCGTGGCCTAATAAATTATATTCTCGGTTCAATTAAAAATGTCTGATTTTAATAAGAAGGTAAGATAAGAGACCTTGGTCATGGGCTATCATAATGTCACAAGAACTCGTAAGAAAAACGATGATTGTACAAGGAGTTCGCATATGTGAATTATACGTACGTTATTTAAGTGCTAATTATACGTTACTCAAAAAGAAAATTTGAGTAACTAATAAACTAAACATAGGAAGTGCCAGTGGTGCTAATTTTTTAAAGAGAGGCTATTGATTATTGAAATCCGATCATGGAGCTGTATATGTGCATGTTACGTTATTTAAGTATAATAATGCTGGAGGTTAGTTATTTCATAGTTCGTTATTTAAGGAAACACAAAAGAACACAATGGTCGGTCTCCACTTGCTACACATGGAAGGAAACACACAAGAAAAAGAAAATTATGAAACCTTAAAACAAAAATGTGGGATTTCTAAGGCGATAAAAAAGATTTGTCCAACACCATGAAAATCAAAATTACAAAATTATTTTTGCAGGATTTTCAGATCAATCTTTTACGGTTTTATTAGAAAAAAATTATCAAAAAAAAAAACAGAAGCCATTTGGCATTGATGTGACCTTACATAAATGGTCCCACATAACCGTTTCGAGGGTCGGGCTACAGTACAATTGTGGTACCGTGCCACAGTTGCATCAGCCGTTGGATCCACTTAAATGAGTGGGGCCCACTTAAATAAGTAGAAATCCAACGGTTGGGTGCAACTGTGCCACGGTTTTATCCCAGTTTCGAAACAATTTCCTGCCCTCTAATAATATAATTAACCGCTTTGCTTTAGTTAGTATACTTAATATTTCTTCAAGAGCACCAATGGACATTTGGTCCAATGAGAGAAGTCTTGCACGTATAATGTTGAGTGTAAGGGTTCGAGCTTTTATAAGAGCATTATGGAGGTTAATTTCAATTCTTCCTCAATTATCAACTAATTGACTGGAGACAGTCTCTCCCTTACGAAATGTGAGTGGAGTATGCACCTCTCGAATATTATAGAGGGTTTAAAGTATTTGGGCAAGTACTTCAGTGGGTTAATGTATGACGGTGGTCCCAGTTGTTTAGTACGATTGTAAATATTGTAATTATAACGTCTGATATAATATCAATAATAATATGTGTATAATAGAATTCAAAAAAAAATTCTTCAAGAGAATGTATAATTTATCATTAATAAAAGAGTTGTACACAAATTAAAAACAATACAAACTTTTAACTAATCGGTTGAAAAAACTGTACACAAATTAATTAATTATTTTTATTTAGTTGTTGTGTAGAATGTACATATAGTATAGACAGACGAAGTGGACCTATGGAAGCAATTTATTTTTATGTCATGTTCGATGCATGTTATATTTATATTTTAATCTTGAATGCCTGTAGGTATGTTTTTATCTTTGGATGATGAATTTATGTTTTGATTATTATTATTATTATTAATCCTGATTTTGGTTGATTATTGTTTGCGGCTGATTTTGGGTTAATGAATAAAAAACCACAAAACCAACCCAAGAGCAATAAATTTATATTTTTGTCGGGGAGCGGGGTACCTCGCTTGTTCGGCACGTGCGGGTTGTTCGGGCTTTTTGTGGAGTGGAGGAGGATTGAGACGACGGTAGTTATGGAGGGGATCTGACTTCAGGTGCGGAGGGCTGGTGAAACTCGCCTTAAACCTGCGAAACAACCAAAAACGAGGTCAGAGGTGGAGCCGGGGGTGGCCGGCGACCACACTCCGACGCTCAAGTCAGAGTTGGGTTATCTCAGGTTAGAGAGCTTGCAAGCTCTCGGGAATGGAGATTTTGAGGTTGAAGAAATCCTAGTTTTTTGTGGTGAGTGCGTTCACTTACTTGATAAAAATTAAACCTGAGTATTTATATGGTGTACCCCGGGTCACCGTGCCACCTGTCATTATTTTAGTGGCGTTCCCTGCTGTTATGTCAGGAATATTCTTATTTTCATGCGTATGGAGGCTTAGGCGTTTCAAAAATATGCGTGGAGAGCAAGTTTGTGGCGTATTCACGTGCTGGGCGTAGTGGAGTGGTCCCGCGTACCTCTGCAATTCTGTTGTAATTTTGCAGGCGCAGCAGGAAAAGCTGGTGGTCCCAACTGTCACAATATCACACTTTTGGCGGATTCACTGGCGTGACAGGCGGCTGTCTCCTCTTTTGCGGCACGATATTTTCTTATTTTTTTACACATATCAAACTGATCTTTTTGAGACTCGGGGCCCACATATCCCTTCACATATTTACGAAAACTTTTGTATCCTTTTATAGTGTACCCGAGGTACCCCCGGAGTGTTTAGGGTAGCCGGGATACCTAGGGTATCCGAGGTACTCGAAATAAATTAATCTCTTAAATATCGACACATGACACTTCATCATTGGCCTCATATTTCCTTCCCAAACAACATCCCCCTAGTTTCTTTGTGGCGAATTTAATTGAGGCGCAAGAAACTCTTGAAAGAACTGTGTGTGACATGTGGCGATATTTATACTTTTTTTTTCAACTCTGAACTGATGTCTGTCTTCACGTCTCTCCAACTTTCCTTAGAAGTGGTAACTGCCTTGACACATGATTTAAATTTGAAAACACCATTCACTTTATTTTTAAACTCCCAAAAAATCTCCCATCAAATTTAATTACTTCCAGTGACTTCTTGCTTTGCTCTAACTTTTAAATTTCAAAACCAGTCAACTCATTTCAACCACCTTCTGCACGTTTCATTCTCAATTTTTTTTTCTCTTTCATTTTGCAATCCCCAAAAACTCTTTCTCTTCTTCTCCAATTTCCAACGCCTCCCCATCTCCATTCTTTTTTCTTTATTTGCCTTTTGCTTCTTGCCCTTTCGGCTTCTATCTCTTTTCTTCCCTTTTTTTTTTGGCTTGCTCTCGGCCAACCATCACATTTCTTTTCTCTTTTTACATTCCTCTTTTTTCTCTTTTCTTTAGCTTTCTCCAGGCAACTTTAACTCTTTTTTTTTTCTTGCTCTCGGCCCACATCACATTTTCTTTCTCTTTTTGCATTCCTTCTTTTTCTCTTCTCTTTATCTTTTTCCAGGCAACTTTCATTTCATTTTTTTTTTGCCGGCCTTGGCTCCCGTGATTTCCAGTGGTGGCATGACGATGACGTTCGGCTGGTGGTGCCGTGATCTCCTGGTGGTAAGTCACCTTCTCCCCTCCCCCATTTTGCCTCTTCTTCGTTTCTTCTAGTGGCCCCTTTTTTTTTTTAATCCATGCTCCTCCTCTTTTTCCTTTTAAATCACCCTGACAGTTTCTTTTTTTTTTTTAATATATCTCCAGGCTTCCTCCATTTTTTTTTCTAACGGGTTTTATTGTGTCGATGACAGCCTCTGCACGACTCAATCTTTTGAGCAATTTTTGGTGATTTGTGACTTCTCTTGGCGATTTATAGTCCAAAACTTACTTATTGGCGACTGAAATTTGCTACTCTCGGTGAGATCTAGGTATAAAATTTTTCATACCTATTTTTGACTTCTTTATTTTGAAGAATAATGTTGTGGCTTTGTTTTTGGATTTGTTTATGGTTTTTATGCAAAGTGTTGGCATTTTTCTTTTTTGTTTATGCTTTTATTGGTGGATGTTGGTGTTTGGCTTGTGATGGATGAGGTCTGAAGTTGTGGGGGTATGTTTTGATGTGGAGATTTTTTTTTTGTCTTGTGTTTTTAGGAGAACAAGATGGGGAGAAAAACTGTTGGGAAAAAGGGTCGTAATGTGGTCAGGGAGCAGGGGGAGACGAGTGAGGAGGCTCCCCTTTCTGATTCAGCCCCTTATATATCCCTTAGTGACGACGATGGGTTCCCTTCGGCTAGTCCCAAGTTATCCAAAACCAGTAAAAAATCAAAGATTAAAGGTAAACACCCAGCTAAACCAGCCCATAGAAAAACTCGTGCAAAGACATCCAGACCCAAATCTCATGTTCCTGTCAGTATTCCAGAACCTCCCCTAATCTCTCTCTCTGTCTCTATAGCTCCTAAGCTCTATGCACTAGGGGGTAGGTTGGCTACTCCGAGAGATTTAGAAAGGGTTAGAGCCAAGTACAACATACCTCAGTCTGTCCACCTTAGGGTACCTCGCAAGGGCGAGCGCCCCGAGCACCCTCATTCTGATGGTGTTGCCCTTCATATCGACCTTTTTGACTTAGGTCTCCGTTTACCCATTCAACCATTTTTTAGAAAAATGTTCACTGAGATGAAAATTGCTCCCGGACAGTTATCCTTACCCGGTTGGAGATTGCTCACGGGTCTGGAGGTTTTGTGGCTAGATAGTTTTGGGGAGGATATTTCTTATGGAGATCTAAGGGGGCTTTATCAGTTGAAGAAGCCCGCTGGTTTATCTGTAGCCTATTTTGCTACTTGGGGGGTTCATGGTAATTTGGTGAGACCGGATCCCTTGCTTAAAAAGGGCTACAGATATGGGTGGTTTGTGGCTGAGGGTGAGTGGGGGAAGAGCATTCCAGCGGGAAATGAAGTTGTGCAAGTTCGGAACTTCTTCAATGAAGATAGTATGTGTTTCTTTCCTCTTCTCTCCTTTTCTTTGTATATATACACCTCTTCGCATGAATTTTCCTCTTATTCATTGTTTTTTTTTTTTGCAGACATCACTTGGACTAAGGGAACATGCCCAATCCATGAAGTGGGGAGGAAAGTGAACGATGTTATAGAGAAGTTCCAGGATTTTGCAGAGTGAGGGTGATGTTCTGTGCACTTCTCGATTGGCGAGAGCTGGTCTGATTAAAGAGAGCTTTCAGTCTTCTTCGGGGGGCGATTCACGTATGGCTATGTGGTGTTGTTGGGGTACCCCGCCTTCATTGGTTCTGTGGGGTGCCCCCTTTATTTGAACAAACCTCTTTTTTTTTTTTTATCGTCCCGACTCCCTTTCCTTTTCTTTATTATTATTTGTGTAGGCGGCTTTCTACCTTAGCCATGGTCTCCGAGACCTTAGTGGCATCTCGGCTGCACAGATCGAAGTAGAGAGGCTGCAAGGTGAGGTTAGGCTCGGCCAGTCTCGGGAAGAGAAGTTAGGAGAGGAGGTCAGGGCTTTGCAAAGGCGCTTGGACGACCACGCCCGGGAGAATAGCCGATTGTCTGGGAAGTTGGAAGAGGCGGAGTCTAAGCACGGCGAGCTACCATCTCGCCAACCGGAGATGATGGACAAGGCCTTTACTCTTTTCATGACTGAGGTCTGGAGTGTCGAGCCTGAGCTGGTGGTACCCAGGGTGGAGAAATGGGTGGACAAGTCGGCCATCCTTAAAGTGATAGAGGACAAGAGGGCTACCCAGGCTCCCCCATCTCACAGCCCACAGCGATCTTCTGGGGTACCCCAGGCGGATCTCCCTTTGCTTAGCGTTGTTCATGCGGGTAGCCGCTCTTTGGCTGCGAGTGTTCCTGTTGATGCCCCCGTTGAAGGGAACGGTGGAGAGGATGTCTCCCCTTCTGCTTGATCTTGCTTGTTATTTAGAACTTTATCTCGAGATGTCTTAGCAACTTTCTTTCTTTGCTTCTGTACCTTTTGCAGTATGGTATTATCCTTTTGATGTGTTGGGATACTTGTCTTTTGGAAGGTTGCCTCGACAATCTTGTCTACTCGTTCGCATTAGCTTCTGCAATATACTTCATTTGGAGTGCCATTGAATTTCTTACTTATGATTTATTTACGTAGCCTTGAGGGGGTTCCTCGGGTGCCCCAGGTACCCCCCTGATGTATTTTTGGTGCTTGCGTGGTGATTTCCGTATATGTGCTCACTGCTATCTCAAAATAATTTAATAATTTGCACATCATCATAAGATAAAATGAAATTCATATTTGGCACAACTAGGATAAAATAAAGATTATGGCGTATCTCAGATAGACTTGTGGAGTTTCTCGGGTACCCCAGGTACCCTCTTTTTTTTTCAGGTACCTTTTTGGCCCCTTTTTTTGCAGAAATGGTCAAAAACATGCTTGTTTTGCCATCTGCTTCTAGTCAATATTTAATAAAATAATGCAAATAGAGGGGCATGCTTGCCTACCTCATTTCGTTTATCTATTCTTTACTTGGCTCAAGTAAAAGAATGGAGGTATGGGCGTGTGCATACCTTAACGGAACCTCATGGCGCTAGGGTATGCTGGTTTACCTCGCCCTCGGGCCTTCTCTGACCCTCCCTCTTTAATTTTGCTGTATTAGTTTTTTTTTATTGGCGTTGACCTCGAACAGATCTTCACGATCGAATCGAGTCAAATACCTCAGGTTCCCCTGATTATCTTGAAATGGAGTAATTATAGCTGAATAAGACATGGCGTAATAAGAGAAAGTCACATTAATGGCGAAAATTTAACCATAATCACATTCGGTAATCAAAAGGAGAACATTACATAAGACTGACTCATTGTCCCAATGAGAATAGGAAACCGTATAGATATCCACTCTCTAGGACTTAGGAAATTGAAAACTTCACTTGCACATGTAGGGTACCCTAAGTACCTTTCATGGCTTTACCACGTTGCACACATAGTAAAGAAAATAAGAAATAGATAAAGTGAACGATAAGGTTTAAGACACTGTCCTCATGTTAGTAGTACTTCCTCAGCATTGCGGCATTCCAGGGATGCTTGACGATTGTTCCATCCATGTGGAGTAGTCTGTATGCCCCCGAACCTACCGGCTTATCTATGCGATATGGGTCTTCCCAATTGGCTCCGAAAGAGCCCTCCGAGGGTACCCGGGTATTTTGAGTTACCCTTCGTAGGACTAAATCCCTTTTCTTGAACGATCTGGGGCGTACCCTCTTGTCGTATAAATCTGAAACTCGGTGCTGGTATATTGCAACCTTCAATTCTGCTTTGGCCCTTTTTTCTTCAACAAAATCAAGATTGGACGCAATCAAAGAGGCATTCTCGGCTTCATCGAAGTATGCGGTTCTGTGAGAGGGTATCCCAATTTCAGCTGGAATGACTGCATCAGTCCCCAAAGCTAGAGAAAACAGGGTTTCCCCAGTTGAAATACTCTGAGTTGTCCGATAGGCCCAAAGAACGCCGGGTAACTCATCTACCCAAGCTCCCTTCCTTTCCTCCAGCCTTTTCTTTAGGATACCCTTGATAATTTTATTGATGGCTTCCACTTGTCCATTAGATTGCGGGTGAGCCGGAGAAGCAAATCGGTTGGCTATCCCAAGCTCCGAGCAGAAATTCTGAAATTTTTCGTTATTGAATTGCTTCCCGTTGTCGCTGACAATTGCATTAGGGATACCATATCTGCATATGAGGTTCCTCAAAACAAAATCAGTGGTTTTTCTCTCCGTAATGCTTGCCAACGGCTTCGCTTCTACCCACTTTGTGAAATAGTCAACGGCTACAATTGCATACTTAGCTTGTCCTCTACCAGTTGGTAGTGGGCCAATGAGATCTATACCCCAAACAGCAAATGGCCATGGAGAAGACATGACAGTTAACTTTTCTGGTGGAAGGTGGGGTACCGTGGCAAATCTCTGGCACTTGTCGCAACTCTTGACTATGTTTTTGGCATCCTCCCGCATCGTAGGCCAATAAAATCCTTGACGAAGGGCCTTTTGTGCCAATGATTGTGCTCCATAATGGTTACCGCAAATCCCTTCGTGTATCTCTCTCATGACATATTCGGCATGTTCATTTCCCAAGCACTTTAAGTAAGGGAGGGTAAACCCTCTTCTGAATAAGGTATCCTCGATGAGACAATATGGAGCAGCTTTGTACTTTAGCTTCCTTGCTTCATTCTTGTTTGAGGGCAGATCCCCACTTCTGAGGTATCTTATGATTGGTTGCATCCAGGGTACCCCAGCAGTTATTGACCCTATTTCTTCTGGCTCAAGTAGATTAACACTGGGTGTAGGTACGTACTCAGCAGTGATTGGACCAACCGATTGAGTTGCACCGAATGAAGCCATTTTGGCAAGGTTGTCAGCTTCACAATTTTCTAATCGTGGAACTCTTTCCACCTTGACCTCAGCAAATTGAGATATTAATTCTCTTGTTCTCCCGAGGTACCCCTTCATATTTTCTTCCTTAGCCTGATATTCTGAGTTAATCTGACCGACCACCAATTGAGAGTCACTTTTGATGTGAACTCTTTTTGCGCCCAAGGCCTTCGACATCCTTAGCCCCGCTATCATAGCTTCATACTCGGCTTCGTTGTTTGAGGCCTTGAACCCGAATTGCAAGGCATAACATAACTTCACCTTATCCGGATCGATGATTATTACTCCCGCACCGCTTCCATGCGAGTTGGAGGAACCATCCACATAAATTTCCCATACATGCTCTTCTTCAATAGCTGATGTAGTTTCGCCCGGGTACCCCGGGATCTCCTCACCCCCGGAGTCATTGGCGAATTCTGCAATGAAATCGGCGATGGCTTGGGCTTTAGTAACTGAGCGTGGCTTGAAGATGATGTCGAACTCACTCAATTCAAGAGACCAGCGAAGAAGTCTTTCAGACATGTCTAACTTCTGGAGGATTTGTCGAAGGGGAAGGTTTGTTACAACGGCAATAGTGTGGGCCTGAAAATAAGGCCGGAGTTTCCTTGCAGAGATTACCAAAGCCAAAATCAGCTTCTCTGTGGCGGGGTACCTCTTTTCCGCATCCAGCATTGCCCTACTAGTGTAGTAAATAGGCCGTTGCACCCCGTCTTCATCTTCTTTAAGCAACACCAAGCTAGTGGCGTGCTCGGAAACAACGAGGTACAACAGAAGCACTTCTCCATGCTTAGGCTTGGCGAGCAACGACGAATTAACGAGGTACTCCTTTAGCTTCTGAAAAGCCTCTTCGCATTCAGCGGTCCATTGGAGCTTCTTTCCCGCTTTCAAAGCTTTTAAAAAATGGCTTGCACCTATCGGTGGCCTTGGAGATGAAACGATTCAAGGCGGCTATCCGGCCAGCTAAGCTCTGGACTTCCTTGATAGTACTTGGTGACTTCAT
This sequence comes from Citrus medica, assembly GCA_002013955.2. Lineage (NCBI taxonomy): Eukaryota > Viridiplantae > Streptophyta > Magnoliopsida > Sapindales > Rutaceae > Citrus > Citrus medica. The sequence goes on along the minus strand of MKYO02027564.1, from coordinate 167,050 downwards.
CCCAAGAACCGCCCAGATTTTGTCGGGATTAACCTCAATTCCCCGCTGTTGTACCATAAATCCAAGGAATTTACCCAAAGTCACTCCGAATGCGCATTTTTCAGGATTTAGGCGCATCTGATGCTTTCTCAAAATATTGAAGGTGTCTCTGAGGTGCCCCGAGTGATCACTGGCGTACACCGACTTTGTTATCATATCATCGATGTACACCTCCATGGTACGACCGATTTGCTGTTTGAAGACCTTGTTCACCAAACGCTGATAGGTGGCGCCCGCATTCTTCAAACCAAAAGGCATAACCTTGTAGCAGTATAACCCACGGTTGGTGATGAAGGTCGTTTTATCTTGATCAGGCTCGTACATTGGAATTTGGTTGTACCCGGAGAAAGCATCCATGAAACTAAGCATCTCATGCCCAGCCGTAGCATCGACCAGCTGGTCTACCCGGGGAAGCGGGAAGCTATCCTTAGGGCAAGACTTGTTTAAATCCGTGAAATCTACACACATGCGCCATTTCCCGTTAGACTTCTTAACCAATACAACATTTGAAACCCAATCGGGGTACACCGCCTCCCTAATAAACCCTGCTGCTAGCAATCGGTCCACTTCTTATTCAATGGCGTCATAGCGTTCCTGGTTGAAAACTCGACGTTTTTGCTTGACGGGCCTATGATGTGGATCGACATTGAGCTTGTGACAGGCAATAGCAGGCGGGATGCCAGGCATGTCCGCGTGAGACCAAGCGAACACATCTACGTTTTCCTTTAAGAACTCAATAAGCTGCTCTCGGTGTTGGTCAGGGAGGTTAGAGCCTACCTTGACCATCTTGGTTGGGTCCTTATTGCAAATCAAAACAGACACAAGATCCTCAACCGGTGTACCTCGCTTTTCATCCATCGGTACCCGGGGATCCAGGGGTACCTCGACTTCTCCTATTGATGCTGAATCGGGGCTTTGGGGTACCAGTGGTGCCCCAGGAGCTACCACGTCCACTTCCATTAGCCCAGCGTCATATGGCGCTTGGGGTACCTGGGAGTTCGTTGACCGTTGAGCTTTCTTACGTGCAACTCTCCGGCGTCTAGCCAATGCCCGCTTGGATAGGCTGGTAAATGGCCTTGTGTCGACGGGGTACCCCTCCAGGAACATATTGGTGGCGATTTGATAGCTTACTTTCGATGCGACCGAGTAACACCCTCGAGCCGATTGCTGATCCCCTTTGATCGTGATAATTTCCCCAGCAGTTGGAATCTTCATGGCGAGGTAATGCATGGAGATTACCGCCTTAGTTGTTGCTAAGAATGGTCTCCCCAAGATGATATTATAGGCACTTGGGTGATCCACAATAAGAAAATCAATCATATGAACAACACGATGAGGTACCTTACCAAGTGTAACGGGCAGCGTGATGATGCCCTTTAGGATAACCATATCACCGGCGAACCCAATAAGAGGTGTAGCACATGGGGTGATCTTTGGCGATTCAATGAATAGTTGATCCAAGGCGCTTTTGAAAATGATATCAACGGAGCTGCCGGTGTCGACGAGAGTTTTTGCTACCTTGCTAGTAGCAATCTTCAACGTAATTACTAAGGCGTCGTCATGGGAGTATGAGACATCTTCAGTATCTTGCTCTGTGAAAAGGATAGGCGGGGAATGGTGGGGTCCCCCAGATACCCTAAGTTGATTTTGACAAGCGAAGTTCACTTCTTTTCCAAGGTGATCCAAAATTGGCGGCTTGCTGTAACGTTTGATGGCCCGTCTAGATTCCCCAGCGAGGGTAGGACCCCCTGCTATCATTCGAACATACACGCCTTTCTTAGACCCCTGGGGTATCTCGGCTTCAGGATGAGGGTTAGCAACTTGTTTACCTTTATCTTGCTCCGAGAACTTCTTTGCCTCACGCATATCAGCCACAAATTCCTTGAGATACCCACTCAGAATCAATGACTCAATTTCTTCCCTCAAGTGAAAGCATTCAGCGGTACTATGGCCGAAATCTTCATGAAACTCACAATACTTCAAGCTACGCTTCATATTGGGGTATTTCCGAATTGGCTTAGGTGGGCGAAGCATCCCCGTATCCTTAATATGGTAAAAAAAATTTTCTGGAGATTGATTCAAATGGTGGAAAGAGTCATATCTGGATTTTTGTGGTGATTCCCGTTGTTCTGGCGGTAGCGGTGGGCTATGTACTCAGGGTGCTTGGGAGGGTACCTGGGGTACCCGGGGTACTCGAGGTACACCAGGGATATTCAGTCATCTCCCACGTGTGGTTGGACGAGGTGGGCTGTGTGCCCGGGGTGCTCGAGAGGGTACCTGAGGTACCTCGGCTCTCTTGGGTTTCTCCTGGTTTCTCCTTGTTTCTCATAACTTCGACTCTGTCTTCCTCCCGCTTTAGGTTACACTTCTCATCCATTTCTATTTGTTGCAGGGCTCGAGAACGAGCTTCCCCATATGAAAGAGGGCGGTGTTTTTGAAATGACAGCCATAACTTCCCCAAACGCAAATTCTTTTCAAAATGAGTGAGAGTATGTTGGTGACCAAATGTACCGGTACGCAACACCTCTTGGTGGAAGCGGGTTACATACTCGGCTAAAGATTCCGAATCCCCTTGCTTGATGAAAGCAAGCTTGGAGGATGTTATATCTTGGGCGGATGCATAACCAAACTCATGAACAAAATCTTTTAGGAGTTGGTCTAAGAAGGATACACTACCTGCCTTCAACGATCGGAACCATGACTTGGCTGGTCCGGTGAGGGTATGCGGGAACATCCGGCACATAGCATTGTCGCCCACTCGTTTAATCATCATCTGGTCACGATATAACTCAGCATGCTCCACGGGATCCGAAGTGCCCGAGTATTGTTGGATTTGAGGCATGATGAACGCTTCCGGGAGAACCGCTGTCCGAATCTCCATGGTGAATGGCGAGTTATGTACTGCTGGCGCTATAGCATTGGTGGGGTTTTGTTTTTCAGAAAGGAGCTTCACCTGAGCTTCGAGGTACTCCATTTTTTCCAGGAACTCGCGGGGTGCCCCAGGTGCACCTTAGGAGGCCGCTGTTGTCTGGGAAGCTCTTTTGGCGTTCAACTTGTATCGGAGATCTTCATGGGCTTTTTGCTTACGTTTGGTACCCTGGCTACTACGGGAATAACAAGAGGCAGTGGAGCGTTCTTCCCAGGAGCCGGCGGCTTGAAACTTTGAACGGGCGCCCGATGACCCATGCTTTGGTCTACTTCCCTCCGGTATTTCAGATCTTGGTATGATCTGTTTCTCACTGCGTGGAGGCGGGACATCTTGAGTTAACGGAGAAGTGGCTACTTCGGGTACCCGAGATCCTACTGCTCAGAGAATCGCATGAGCTAAATCCTCAAAGTGTTTATAAGTAACGGGCTCCTCGTCGGGTTGAATACCAACTGATTGCTTAACTGATTTTCCTTTCTCTAGGCGTGATGCCCTCCTTGTCGAGTCACCCTCTCATCACCACCGTGGTCCTCTGCTCCATCATGACCTAGCATTTGGTTATCACCGAGTACGTCGGGTGCCATGGTTGTGCAAGCACACATACCGACAAGCTTAGCACCGTGTGGAAGCTTTTTGCTCAATCCCCACAGACGGCGCCAATTGTTTGCAGCTGATTTTGGGTTAATGAATAAAAAACCACAAAACCAACCCAAGAGCAATAAATTTATATTTTTGTCGGAGAGCGGGGTACCTCGCTTGTTCGGCACGTGCGTGCTGTTCGGGCTTTTTGTGGAGTGGAGGAGGATTGAGACGACGGTAGTTATGGAGAGGATTTGACTTCAGGTGCGGAGGGCTGGTGAAACTCGCCTTAAACCTGCGAAACAACCAAAAACGAGGTCAGAGGTGGAGCCGGGGGTGGCCGGCGACCACACTCCGACGCTCAAGTCAGAGTTGGGTTATCTCAGGTTAGAGAGCTTGCAAGCTCTCGGGAATGGAGATTTTGAGGTTGAAGAAATCCTAGTTTTTTGTGGTGAGTGCGTTCACTTACTTGATAAAAATTAAACCTGAGTATTTATATGGTGTACCCCGGGTCACCGTGACACCTGTCATTATTTTAGTGGCGTTCCCTGCTGTTATGTCAAGAATATTCTTATTTTCATGCGTATGGAGGCTTAGGCGTTTCAAAAATATGCGTGGAGAGCAAGTTTGTGGCGTATTCATGTGCTGGGCGTAGTGGAGTGGTCTCGCGTACCTCTGCAATTCCGTTGTAATTTTGCAGGTCCAGCAGAAAAAGCTGGTGGTCCCAACTGTCACAATATCACACTTTTGGCGGATTCACTGGCGTGACAGGCAACTGTCTCCTCTTTTGCGGCACGATATTTTCTTATTTTTTTACACATATCAAACTGATCTTTTTGAGACTCGGGGCCCACATATCCCTTCACATATTTACGAAGACTTTTGTATCCTTTTATAGTGTACCCGAGGTACCCCCGGAGTGTTTAGGGTAGCCGGGATACCTAGGGTATCCGAGGTACTCGAAATAAATTAATCTCTTAAATATCGACACATGTCACTTCATCATTGGTCTCATATTTTCTTCCCAAACAATTATATTTGTAGGTATGCCTGTAAGTATGCTTTTAAACTCATTATGTTGAATGTTGATTGTTGAAAGTGCTTGGTTATGCACATTGACAGGTGATACAAACTTGTTAGGGTGTTGTTGAATGTGCATTTTTAGTTGATAATATTCAATTCAATAAATAATTTGATATTTATACTGAATACCAAATTGGGGCCTAAAAATGCACTAATGAATAATAAATATAAAGAGTAGAGCTATTGGCACCCCTACATTATTTTTACAAAATCCCACTTTAAATAAAATTACAATTAAGAACAATTAAAAATTAAACACATATAGATTTTTTTTTCCAGCAAATTACTTAATTCATAATCAATCCTTTTAAATATATATATATGTGTGTGTGTGTGTGTGTGTGTGTGTGTGTATGTGTTACTTCCTACTTAACTAAAATAAATTGTACAAATTTAGAATAATTTCTTGTTCTCTTTTGATTTCTTATTGATTAAATATTTTTATACTTAAAATTACTTTAAAATTATAATTAAAAATATGTGTTATTTCAACCAATGATTAACACTAAAAAACTTATCACCCATGTAACTTTTAAATTTGTGTGTAGATTAATAATAAAATTGAAAATAATTAAAAAATAGCATAATAATACTTTGAGTTTTAACACTGAAACAAGTCAAATGAAAATTGAGAATTTAAAAAATAGATATTTTTAAAAATAAAATGAATATAACTAAAAATTAAATTTTATGAGGAGATTAGAGGGGTGCCAATACTCCTACTCAAATATAAATGAAACGAAACTGTATTTCGGCTCAGCCCAAGTCATTTTTTTAGCCCATCTCAAATTGAAATAGAATTTTTGGTTTGGCTGTGCTTAGCGTCGTGGTCCCTCGCCCCTCGGACCACTCACCACTCGACAAAAACGGAATATACTTGTGCTCCCGAGAGTCCAGCATCAAGTGCTTTATCTTTTAGATAATCTCCTGAAAAGTGAATGGCTGAGTTTTGTTTGTTTGTTTGTTTATTTATTATGATGAGAAAGCAGACATGGGACTTAGGCAAAGTGAATAGGTTGATAAGTATGGGGCTATATTTAGGTTTTTTTTTTTAATTTTATATATTTTTATATTTATTTACGACGATAATGGAGACATGGGACTTTGGGGAAGTAAATAGGTTGGTAAGTATGGGATTTAAACAATACACGTATTGTTTAAATTTCACAATGGCGTACGTCCACTTTAGTGGTCATTGGTCATCAATCTGGTTAATAGCAATATTTGGTTTTAAAATCTTCTGAATTTATAAATCGTTACGAATTACTTATTCTATAATGTGGATTAAACCCATTAGTTCATTAGCATTTAAATTTAATGTTTCCATAATTCATTTCATCGGTTTTCCTTTTTTTACGTGTAATAACCTTGATTGAAATCAATACTTTTTGAATATGAGATAGCTTTTCTTGAAATCAAAGGTTTTTGTATTTTATTATATCATGTTTTTTACAATAAATTAAAGTAAATATTTATTGTGGGTGCAATCTAATTGAGATAAATCTCTTATGCTCGAGACACGGGGTCTAGAGTTCAAACTCTACTGATATAGGGAGGAGGAGATTAGTTTGATGTTAAGCTAAATAATCATAATTAAAAGATGATCGGTACTAATTCAGTTGATAAATCTCTTAAATGAAAATAAAATATGTATAAACCTCACTCACATGAGTAAAGGAGGGAATTAAATTACCATTATATAATAAATAAAATTTATTTAAGTAACTTTGATCAACATAGTAATAATATTAACACTTGATTTTGTGTGATTTTCTAACAAATATTGTTAGTACAAGTAAAAGATAACTAAGAAAATAAATTTTTGATAAGTAAACTATATTTATAATTTATAATTTATATTTCAACTGATGTGTTACCATCCACAGTCTCTAGGATAATAATGCAATATGTCGCGTGTCATTTGATCAATGTTAATGAAAAATGGCTGGATGGTATGAACCATTAATGAAAAATTTACCTTGTTCGACAATCGAGCAATTGTCCATTGCTTCAGCATGCAGTATCTCCAACTTGGCATTATCCAATCACATTAATCTTTCTCTCTAAGGAACACTTATCAAACAGATATTTTAACGTATGGTCCCTAAGTTTTGAGCTTTTATTATATAAGAGCGTAATTTCTGCATTTATATTAATTAGATCATTTAGATTCTTGACTCCTATTGAAATAATCAAAATATCCTAAAGCGTTAAGTATTGTAGTTTATATAGTGAGACACAAATTTATGGGTAGAACATGACCTATAAATGTGAAATATCGGGGGTTCTTTATCTGTTTGCAATGCCGACTATTCGTGTTTAGTTAAAAATAAAATTTAACGTCGGTATAACGCGTTTTTAACACATAAAAGGGATACATGCAAGTCCCCGTATCTTCTTTTATCTGAGCCATTCTCAACATATATTGAGGCACTGATGGAGAGTGGAGGGCACGACTCCTGTGCCCTAGCTATGCCGTGCTTGGTACCCCGGTGCGGTGGAGGTTTCGTGGCGTGTCATGAGCACCGGACTAAGGGGCGGTTGAGTAACTCAAGCGAACCGCCCTACTTTACTACAACATAGGGATAGAAGGGAGAAGACATGAGTTAACACATTAGAATTAACTTTAAATGATACAACTAGTTATTAAGTGGAATTGATACTATTTGTGAATTAATCACTTGAGCTTCAATTTAAGTTTTTAACTCAAACTAATTTATGACATAATTAACAATTTAATTAATTATATGGTGTTGACTCCTTTTTTATTTGATATAACTACGATGCATTTGTTTTATTTTTAAAAGTTATTTTGATTATATTTTAACCAAAATTGATTAGGGTTTAAGTATGTAAACACTAAAATTATCTTAGAAATTATGTTAAAAAACATGTTAAACATGTAATTTGTTTTTTCAAAACTATATATTAAAAGCACATGAAACATGTGATTGCATTAGTGTTTGAGATTCTTGACATAGCTAATTAATCGTATGATAGTCGCGTCAGTTTTATTACAGCACACCGTCAGTGCAAACTGTCATCCCATTCCCCAGTCAAAATTCAATAGTACTCTAAGGACAACTTGGTCACTGGCAAAGGATGAGGAACCTATTTGAAATAAACTGAAACTAATGTATCGTTATTTACTAAAAATAAAAAGATAGGGATCTTAATGTTATTTACTCGATAATCAAATATTTCGATTTCTCATAGTTACACGTCACCTCTCGCAAGTCACAGGGCTCGTCGCGACTCGAGTCGCTTCCTTCCCTCTTGCTTGCAGTCTCCGCCCATTTTTGTAGCACAGAAAAAAAAACTAATTTTCATTTTTCAGTTCAAATTCAGTCAATATTTTCTTTTATTTTCTCAGTAACCAAGCAGACATAACAATAATGGCGGAAGAAAAAGAATCAACGTCGATTCCACTGAGTCAAGCTGAGAATGGCGGCGAAGATCCCGAAGATCCAGTCAAATCTCCACCCACTTCCTCTGCTTCTTCCACTCGTCAGGTTCATTATTTTTCTTTTCATCTCCACCGTCCGTTTTTTAAATTTAATTTAATTAGATTAGATATTTTGCGATCTATTTGTGTCTGATTATCCGATATTTCGGATCTTGTTTTGTTAATTAACAAACATCAAATTTGTGAACACTTGAGGAAAATGTTTTCTAAAAATTAAAACAGTGAAAATGTCTCGAATTGTAAATTAAGGAAGAAATCGTAAACATGTTAGAAGATTGTTAATGTAAATTCTATTTTTGAATTTGTAAAATAAAAATTACAATTTGGTAAATAGTGAATGTAGGCAACTAAATGATAAGAAATATAGCTGAAAAAAACAAGATAAGATAATTTATTATCCGTATTTTAATATATTATATATCGTTTTTGTTATAAAATTTTGATGAAGCGAAAATGTCAAAAAAATGTGACAGAGTATATCATGTACTATTCGGGATTTGTGAGTCTTTGTTATATTACTTTGTACGGACTAATACACATATATGCAATGTGTGGTAGTCTACGAGCAGAAATATTTTGAAATTTTATTCGTATTTTATTGTGAGAAACAAATGATACTAGTATCCATGTTTGATGGTAGTTCTGCCTCTTTACATTGTTTAGGCTTGCTGTTATGTTCTTCAGAGTTGGATTTCAAAGAAGTTTATGACTGGATGGTAAGAAATTTTGCTAATTTCTGCGATGTTCCAAATGTTTAGTTGTATTATTTGGTCCTTCAAATCTGACATATCATTGGCTTCTTCAATTGCAGTGTGGTTCTTTTCCCTGTGGCGGTTACATTTTTCATTACATGGTGGTTTGTTCAGTTTGTTGATGGTTTCTTCAGTCCATTGTATGAGCACCTCGGCTTTGACATTTTTGGTAAGTCATAATTTCTCAATGGTTGGCCTTTGGCATGGATGTAGTTCTGTTTTACTTGATGGAAATGGACTTGTATTAGTTGTTTTTCTGTTTAACATTTCTTTTTGTTGGTTTACATTGACAACTATTGGAGAACACCACTTGGAAAGCAAAAATTTGGATGTATTTTTGAAAAGTTCAAGGCAAAAGGCAACTTAACCATGTGGAGAACTTGTGAATTACACTCTGCTTCTGATAAATAAAAACTTAAGAAAAGAAAAACATCTTTTTGTGAAAATTCGTCTAAGTTTAAATATACAGGCCCCATGAATGAGAGTTGGTCTTTTATTCTAGAACTAATGATTAAACTTCCTTTTAGATGTCCTTTTTATTTATACATTGGGCCTCATTATCATACTCTCAAGTTCTTGATCTATTGCGCAGGGCTCGGATTTATCACATCTCTGGTATTTGTATTCCTTGTTGGTGTTTTTGTTTCATCTTGGTTGGGCTCTACAGTTTTCTGGGTTGGAGAATGGTTTATTAAGCGCATGCCCTTTGTTAGGCATATATACTCAGCCTCCAAGCAAATTAGTGCTGCAATATCTCCAGGTTATCTCTTGATCAGTTATGCCCATTCTCACATGTAAATCTAGTTGCATAAAGTGACCGACAGATGTTTATGTTCTACTGTGCCCTTAGTAGCATCCTGGAAACTGGAAAGTAGTCAGTCAATGAAGTGCTCATTCTTTGTACAGGAATGAGTGTGACAACTGGCTGCTATACTTATATGTTGTATATGGTTTGTTGTAGGACCATAAAAATATTTTAGTAGGTTGTGAACTTGTGATCATTTAAGATGGCAATCTGAAAAATGGTCGGCGCCTTATGATGTTCCAGCTTAATACTTTCTATAATTATTAATGCATTTCTAATGTTCTATGGTAGCTGACTTATGAGAATAACTTTGATTTTGTTAAAACTTCTCTTTGCTAACATATTTTGAAAAAGATAAATGATGTATTTTTATCAATATTTCCATTATACTAAGCTGGTGAGTTTTTATTACTGGTCACATTGATTTTGCTGTATAGGAGGCTATATATATATTAATATGAAACTATGAGTATTTGTATTAATAAATAATGGACAGAATACACCTTAGTAGACAAAGCTAGTATCAAACTCCAAAAGTCTGATCTAACCCAAAAGAAACTGCCTAACCCTATGCAAAAATGAGCAGGATACGCTCTAAATCCCTAAAACTCCTCTCCAATTAAGATGAATGAAGAAAAATGAAGTTTTCTGGAAATCCTCAGTCACCATCACCCAAAGTGAAGCTAAAAGGTGAACTCTATACGACAAGCTATCATAACTGACCCCTATTGACTCTTTGAAGATTCTACTATTTCTTTCATTCCAAATCAGCCAAAAGAGGCCATTCATATTTCCTACACACATGTTGACATCTTGATCATTCTTATATTAAATTATGGGACTGGATAATTTTGCTTTAAACTGATATGATACCTATATTTTCTTTGCAGATCAAAATACAACAGCTTTTAAAGAGGTGGCGATCATCCGTCATCCACGTGTTGGTGAATACGCATTTGGTTTTATTACATCAACAGTCACACTTCAGGTACTTGTGGTTTATGGGTATACTCTTCTCCTGCAAAGTATTGTTGAACTTTGTTCATGGGTCGCTTTTGAGAATTTGCAGTTTCTTCCATATATTCTTGTCAAACTGTGCATTGCCTGTGCCAGAATATATTGTTACGTAATTAAGTTATACATTGTTTTGACCTTAGATAACTATATTTCCTCGAGCTTAATTACTGAACATGCTTGTAAGCTGATTCCTGCAGAAAGATAATGGAGATGAAGAGTTATGTAGTGTTTTTGTCCCAACAAACCATCTATATATTGGTGATATATTCCTGGTGAGCTCTAAGGAAATCATAAGGCCAAATCTGTCTATCCGTGAAGGCATAGGTATGGTGTTCCTTATTGCTATGTCCACCTTTAACCTTTTTCTTCTTATTACTATTTCTGTATTAAGCAGAGAGTGCTTTTTTACTTAAAAAATGTTTCCTTTTTTTGTTTCTTTTGCTAACTTATGTATTGGATAAAAATGTTTATATAAAAGGTATCCAGTTTTAAGATTAAAATATTCAGTACTATCTGTATATAACATCCCGCTGTCGTTTTCGAAATAATCAATCTGTAGAATCGACGTAGAGGATTATGTTTTTAAAAATGCTCTTTTAAGGACTTTTTCAGCAATTTAGTAGACTCCCAGCTGAAATGCAAACAGAGTATATAACTACAAGTAGATGTTAACTTACACTCCCTGGTGAAAAGTTTGTATTGTTGCTAATCACTCTTAACATAGAATGGTTAAACATAAATTTCTTTACGGCATTTTTTGGTGGTTTGTAGACATCTGGTTCCTTACATGTTTGAAAATAATGCAGAGATCATTGTTTCGGGAGGAATGACAATGCCACAAGTGATTTCTCATATTGAAAGGGTGGCTCGTCAGGGCGAAAGAATCCCTCTGAACAGAATAATGTGATGGCATCAGAGAACAGGTGTTTTGATTAACTCCGCAATTACGTAAAAATTCCTACCATTGCATGTGTTGGAAGCCTTCGAAAGGGTCAGCATGCTTGAGACTAGGTCGTTGTCTCACCTTATAAGAGTATGAAACAAATTTGCCTGCTTCGATTTTTGTAATTACAGCTATACGTTCTGTGAGGTTGCTTCCTTGATGCAACCCTGTACCTGTTACTACTGTAAGAGAGAAAATGCTAGTAATTCTCATTAGATATGTTGTCTGTAGTGTATTCTCCTGTCATTTATTCTTTCATCCTCTCTAATATTTGAGAAATACTGTGTTGATTAATATGATCTCCCAATTTGTTGATCTCAACAAGAAGCCTCCCTTTATGAAAGCAGAAACTGTGACATTTGTATGATTATGATTTTTATACTTCGAGTTCTTTGATTTTGGATTTGAAATCTTTTAGAGAGATTCACGAAAAGGGAATGAATTAAAGCAAATATTTGTTATTATTATTATCGCCAATTGATTTCACATTGTAACTCGGGAGTGATGTTTAGAATTGGCATTATAAAAATAAGCTATTTGCATTAAATCTGACAACAGTATGCCGAAGAAAAGGAGATTATTATTTATCAGGTAACGATCCTGTCATAGTTTCTTTTTTTTTTAAAAAAAAAATAAATAGTATTTGTTTACTTTGTTATTTAATTAAAATTACAGCCAAGTATAAACATTAATATGAATTTAAAGGCACAGATGCCAAGTGGAGGATGCAATGTAACCATTGCTTTTTTTTGGGGGGGGGGGGGTTATTTTTTTGTTATTGTTTTCATTAAATCATGGGTTACACACTCCGAATTAAGGCATAGATTTATAAATATAAAGAAAATTTTTTGTTAAATTTTGTGTGTCGCATTCCTAATTGCACGATATACATTTGTTACAATAGAAGCTTGTAGTGGGTAATAAGTAACAAACGATCGTTACAATGCAATAATAGTTTTTCCAATGAATACATGCAATCATGAATGTATAAAATAAATTTATTCAACCCCAACAGTATTCATTTTATAGATAAAAATATTTTTATTGATTTTTATTTTATAACCTTTTAGATTTTGCCAGGTAGACAAGTTTGTCTCCAACCGTACTTGTCCAGGCTCCAACGACTTCATGACCATCACAGTGTAGACTTCCGTCGGTTGAGAACCCTACATTTCACAAAAAGCCAACAATAGTTTTAAAATATGACATCGAAGTCCCCATTCCAAATATATTAATGAAAAAAAAAGATAATGAGGTATGCATACAGTAAAAACTTAATCGAAGTCTCTAGCGCTTCGGCTATCAAAACCCAACAAAACCCTAGGTTAAAATACACAACTGAAAACCTATCTTCGAATCGAAATTAGCGATTGGCGAGAACTAAATTGATTAAATTAATTTCATCAAAATGGAATTCGACGAGTACGAGTATTTGGAGAAGACGGTGGAGGAGCAGCGGCAGCAGAAGCAAGACGACGATTCGTCGTCGAAGAAGAAGGCGAAGCGCGAGGAGAAGAGCGAGCGGAGTTACCGAAAGCGCGAGGACAGTGAAGAGGAGGAAGACGAGGAGAAGTCGAGGAGCGGAAAGAGGTCGCGGCGAGAGGAGGATGAAGAAATTGGAAGTAGAAGAGACAGAGACAGAGATAGAGATAAGGAGAGGCACCGGAGGGATCGGGACCGGGACCGGGACCGGGGCCGGGAAAGAGAAAGGGAGACCGAGCGGGATCGTGAAAGGAGTCGAGACAGGAGAGAGAAGGAGAAGGAGAGAGAGAGGAGGGAGAGAAGAGACAGGGAGAAAGAGAGGGAGACAGAAAGGGACGGGGAGAGGAGGAGCAGCAGCCTGTCTCGGAGGAGCAGCAGCCGGTCCCGGAGGAGTAGCAGTAGGTCCAGAAGGGAGAGGGAGAGTGAACGGGAACGGGAACGGGAACGGGAACGGGAACTGGAACTGGAACGGGAGAGGGAGAGAGAAAGGGAGCTTAGGGAGAGAGAGCGGGACCTCGAAATGAGAGAGAGCAGGTAATTTGCTAAACATTGTGGTTGTGCTTTTGAAATTGAGTAGAAATTTAGCCATTATGAACTTACATCATTTTATTGTTCTTGTATTTCTAATGATTATGATCCCTATTGAATTATGATGGAAATGGTATTGTAGAATAACCCTTTTAACAGATTTCCTGTTTGAACAAGCTAAGTTTTTGGCTTTTTGGGCTTTGTGAAAAAACAGTGAAACAAATTTGATATTCTTGTGATGTATGCTTATGATTGTTATTGTAATAGCCGCTAGTTTGGCCTTCTTTTAATATATTTTTTTTCTGGATTGGACTAAATGATAACTTAAGTGAAATCCAGTGGGGAATTGTACTATGAAAGTAATGGGATGATTTGTGATGAGTATTCTATGCTTTAACTTCTATCTCTGGGAGTGCCACTGGAGTAACTGACTTTAATTTCTAGTGGTACAATCACCCAACTTGCTTTGATATAACTTTGCTTGTATATCAAGAAACTTTTTGAAACTGAAGTTATTGATAAAGCTTATAACAGACTAGCACTTCCTTATGGTCATTTTTGAAAGGCTCAATGTCTCTGCTGCATGCTTAGAATTTCTGGCCAAATATCTACATCTAATATTTTATGGTCTTTGCTGCTTGCTTAGAACTTCTGGCCTAACATTGACATTTGATATTTTATGGGATATTATGATTAGCTAATGTAACTTTATTTTTTTAGGCCTTCAACCTCTGAATTAGAATGGTTGACATAGCTGTATCCTTAGCTAGGATCTTCAGAATGGGTCAGATGTTTGATGCAATGATCTTCAAATAGAGAAAATGCATATGGTTTTTGCTATGTTGTATGTGCCACTCTACCTATTGAACTGTTATGTACTGAAGTGAGGACTTTCAATGTAATGATATTTATATTCTACACATTTCCTATTTTAACCTGGAAGCCATTTGTCTGCAGGAGATATAAAGAAAAGAAAGAAGTGGTGGAACCTGAAGCTGATCCGGAGAGGGACCAGAGAACTGTTTTTGCTTACCAGGTTCAGCGCTGAGACCTGTCTTTTTTCCTTAAAGCAATGAAAGCTTAGTCCTTCATTTTCTTTACGAATTGCATTTTCATTTATTTGGTGATGACAGATGCCACTAAAGGCGACTGAGAGAGATGTTTACGAGTTCTTCTCAAAGGCAGGCAAGGTTGGTGGGCAATTTTCAATCACTATATGTCTTTAAAGTTCTTTGCTATTTTCTGCCTGTTTAAAAAATAAATTCTAATTTGTTGCATGGGACATTGCCTATAACTATGTAAATGCATCTTGTTGAGATGCATTTGCTTCATATTGCAGTTATATGTACCCCTTTGCCCTTCAGTTACTGCATAGTATTATGACTTTGTTGTGTCTCAAATTTCTATAAGTATGTGATGAGTAACATTGTACATAACCATTTGGTCGGTTTCAGAAAGTCACTTAGTAGGTGAATCAGTGTGTATATTGGACATCTAGTATTTCCTTGGACATTGCATCTGTGCTTTATATTTTTGTTATCCGTGTTTAATCTTACATTTTTTTATTTCATTTTTTTTCAGGTGAGGGATGTCCGGCTGATCATGGACCGGAATTCAAGGCGGTCAAAGGGAGTTGGGTATGTGCCTGATGTTAAACAGTATTATACTTGTGTGCATGTACTGTTGTAAAGTAGCTATTAGTGTATTTCCTTTAAAGTATCACATTTAACTGTATTCTTAAATTCACTAGCAATGCGATAATGATGAGGGATGATGGGAATACCTTGCACTCATGTTTAATCAATTCATGCTGCGTAATCAAGGTAGATGACATTAACCTGAATTCTATGTTCTTTTTCCCATTTTTCTTCTGAATTGTTGTGAAGGTCCTCAATCTATGAGTATGGGATCCTTATTACAATTCTTTATTTTATAGTGTTTATTATTGGGATCAGAAGTCACACACTAGCTCATTGTAGTTCAATGATCGCAGTTTTTCTTAATGGCTGAAGTTGGCATGGTGTTTTTCTTGTTGGGGGATGAGACTTATACGGTCCTTGACCCTGCTACTGTTCTGGTATCTTACAGGTTTTAGGACGTCATTTAATATTGAGTGCCCTGTTAGTGATTCTGATCTTTAAGTTGGCGCCTTCCTCATTTATTGTGTTTGGGATTGTGTACAGACGCACTCGGATGTCAAAGTGAACAAGGAGACTACTGCTGTTTATTTCTTTCTTTTCTTCACCCATTCCAAGTCCTCCAGTGTCTGATTTTTTTTTTTAGTTTTCTTTATTTAATTATTATGAGCTAACCATTTCTATTATATTAGGAATCAGATGACCAAAAGATAATCAGCTTGAGCTCTCTTCACTGGAGTTTTTGTTTCACCCTTCTATTTGCTCTATGCTCCGCAAGTTTTGCTTTTGATTCTTTTTGTCTCTTGCATTCAGCAAACATAATGGTCTGTCCCTGATTTAACTGCAGGTATATTGAATTTTATGATGTGATGTCAGTGCCAATGGCAATAGCTCTATCAGGTCAACTTTTACTTGGACAACCTGTAATGGTTAAACCTTCTGAAGCTGAAAAGAATCTTGTTCAATCTAATACTTCTGCTGGAGGGACAGCCACTGGACCTTATGGAGCAATTGATAGGAAACTTTATGTGGGAAATCTACACTTTAACATGACTGAGACTCAGCTTAGAAAGGTACTATTGAATAGTAATAGAAAAGTGATTGAGTGAACAATGAAGCAAAATAAAAGTTTTTGATAGTTTAGTGAATGTTTTTCGGGATACTACTGTTTCTAGCATATTTCTAGTCACCTATTCAAGGTTAACCTCTTTTGTTTGGTTATATTCACTTTTTCATCAAGTTACATTGCAGTGTTCTTACTCTGTTTCATAATGGTTGTCAGCTCTTTGAACCGTTTGGTCCTGTGGAGCTTGTGCAACTTCCCCTTGACATTGAGACTGGACAATGCAAGGGTTTTGGATTTGTTCAGGTTTGTCAAATCTTCTAGTTGACTTTAAACAAGGAATGGTGCATTTATTATGCATTTATGTTACTTTATTTGTGCTACAGTTTGCCCAGCTTGAACATGCAAAAGCAGCTCAAAGTGCTTTGAATGGGAAATTGGAGATTGTTGGTAGGACACTGAAGGTATGCTTTGAAATTTAAAGTGTAAAGATAAATATGATGAGTAGCATGAAGTGGTGAAATCATTTTCAGTTATTTGTCTTCTTGTGTGAATATTACTTCCCACCTTAATATAGAATCCCAGATTCCCATGTTATCATCTCTACAACTAATTGATACATACATATGTAGGTTTCATCTGTAACCGATCATGTTGGCACGCAAGATACTGCAGCAAAATCTGCGGACTTTGATGATGATGATGGTGGTGGACTGGTTAGTGATATATCATTTTGTGTTATCAAATTTATAGTTTGTATATTGCTTTTTGATATTATTCATCTTAATCGCGCTTTGTTACTGCACATCAAGTGCACTGGTGGTGATTCTTAAGTATTACCTGAAATTGAGTGTCCTGCCCTTGGTAAGACTTGGTTATTTTTTTTTAAATACAAGTATCAGTTATTATGCAAAAACATCTGTGTAAGGTTCCAGCTATTGGTAAGGGAAGAGTTTCATGGGGTAGATTTTGTTGAAGTTCTCTTTTAAGTGTTGGTTTTTATCGGAAGCTTGTAATGGTATGATATTTTAAGCCCGAAAGAGAATAGCATTTGAACTTTAGAAATGACAGTTACATGTGGGCCAAGTAATTTCATAGAATAAGTTTCTGTGTAGAGCTTTGCTGAAAACTCACTGATAAATTGACAATCTGTTGTAATCTCTCTCTCTCTCTCTCTCTCTCTCTCTATCTCTCTCTGTGTGAAATTGAAAATTATATTTATGTATGGAAAAGAATTATAAAGTGACCACATGCCCACTGGAGAGCCCCAACAACTGTGGAAGGGGGAGAAAAGATATACAATTGGCCTCATGGTCTACTAAAACTAGCCAAAAGGTAAAAATTCCAGCTTCTGCAGCTACATTTCCCAAGAAATCATGCAGCTAAATAAACCTGACCAGGGTATCTACAAATTTCTGGGCTGGATGAAAATTTGGGATGATTCTTGGAAATCCAGTGAAGTGGAGGCCAAAAGTGAAGCAAAAAGTCTGGTTTGGTTTATTTATTTGGCTTCATGAAAAGATATCGAAAATTGCTTTTAGTAAGGACAATCTGGTAATTAAGTAATACATAATGGGTTATAGATGGGAATTAAAGAGCACTATTAGTTAGTAATTTTTTTGGCTTCATGAGAAGATTTGAACAATGACCTTTCCATAGAGCTTGTTAAATGGATCGTGAGATGGCTTCTGTGAGATGCTTAACGTTGAATGCTTCATTAATTTTAATGTTTGCACTAAAAGTTTTCAACTTTTTTTGTCTCTTTTGCCTGCTAAACATTGTTCAACTCTTTCATGCTTGGTGGCTTCTGGATGATGGTTTTAGAATATAATCACTTTTAAGATTATTTCGAGGGTGTGTTGCTTTCTTTTGTAAGACTGAAATCTGTCTCGTGTTGCTCCTTAAATTTTCAGAGATTGTGTCTGGCTGATGTATAATAAATATCTCTCTATGCAGGCTTTAAATGCTCAATCAAGAGCATTGCTTATGCAGAAGCTGGATCGCACCGGTATAGCCACAAGGTTAGTTTATAGGACTGGCTATATCTTTTAGTAGTTTAGTTTACTTCTTCATAAGTTTAATTAAACTATTTTTTACAGTATTGCGGGCTCCCTTGGAGTAGCACCGGCGGTTAATGGATCAGCTGTAAATCAGCAAGCCATTAGCTTGCCTGTTGTCGGGCAACCTGCAGTTCCAGTTCCAGCTGTTACTGCTCCAGTTATACCTAATATGGCTGCTGAATTTATTGGATCTCCAAGCGAGTGTTTGTTGTTGAAGAATATGTTTGATCCTGCCATGGAGGTTTGTGACTTTCTTGCGCTGCTTACCAATTTTTTGTGTGAAATATTGATTTCAGTTTTGTGATGCAGATGGACCCAGATTTTGATCTGGAAATACAAGGAGATGTGGAAGAAGAATGTTCCAAATATGGCAGGGTGAAGCATATATATGTGGATAAGTAAGTGTTTGATAAATGTTGATTGCAGTTTTGCATGCTTATTATGCATGACTCATCATTTGTTTTTGTTTTGTTTTATTAAGTTTTGTTTGAAATTTTGAACAGCCATATGCTTACATGCTTATGAATAAAGTGTTTCAAGAAGACACTTGAATTTGATCTTCAGGATTAATTACAATTGAAGGAAAAAGTAAGCAAGACGAAGCAGAAACTCGTGAGAATAATAGTGATGATGGGTGAATGAGAATAATTGTGTAAACAATTAAAAATAGATGAAAATTAAAAGAGACAGTAAAATATTGAAAACCTTGGCTAAAGGCTTAGTTGGAGTCTTACATGTAAGGATTTTAATAGAATCTTGCAAAGAAATATTTATCCTGTAACCGCGATCAACATATTTGCTTGTATATGTTATCTATATCGATGCAAGTTCATTCCTGATTATTCCCAAACAAGGTATAGACAGAATTAGGTACTTGTAAATGAATACCTAAACAACTAAATTCTCATTTTGACACCATGTTGTTTGCTGGGAAAAATTGATTATTGGTTCATCATCAAGTTTTCTATGTTAATAATCCTCAAATCATATCGTTGGTGAAGAAAAGAATAAGATGATGACCTTTAGCTCTCAACTCCTTTCCTGTTGAGGTGACTGCCTAAACTTGGTTATTAATATTTTATCTCAGCTGCTAACTATTCCACACACCTTTGGCTTGTGGTGGTGAATGAGAATACACATTTTACACACACAAACATTTCTTGGTGGGTTTGAAAACTATCTATGCTCAGGTTAATATCTCCATATAACTAATCTATCATGCAGAAGGAGTGCTGGTTTTGTATATCTACGGTTTGAATCTACGGAGGCAGCTGCTAGTGCTCAACGTGCAATGCATATGAGATGGTTTGCACGGAGACTGATATCAGCCATCTTTATGGTAATCATTTTTCTTCCTTGCATAAATATGCTTTGAATTGCTCATGTGGAGACCATAACCTGGGAAAATTTAACTCTAGTGGTATATAGGCTTCAAGCTGTTTGGAGAATTGTTTTCAATAAAGCTTTGGAAATTTTACTCGGCACTTGAAGGGACTGTTTCCAAGTTGTTTGGGAATTATGTTTAGGATTGCACTTACTATTAATCTTCTCACGTGGCATTTCATTATTCTTTACAGAAACCAGAGGATTACGAGGCCAAGTTCAAAAGCTAAACTTGAATGGGTGCTCAAACGGAGATGAGGTTTTTATTATTATTTCTATTTTTTTTTTGTGGTGCTGGTAACTTTAAATTTTCATGTGCTATGTTGGTGTGGCCATCTCCCCTTTCCTCTCAGCCCCTCTTTCCGATCCGCATTCTCAGCCCCTCTTCCTGTTCTGGGTTCTATGCTGGAGATTTATTATACCTAAATTTGTATACAATGCAATTTCAACTATGATGACAGGATTTTTTTTTCCCACCCTTCACTGGGCTGTCTCTGTAATTTACGTTTTGCTGTAATCTTGTATCTCAAATACCATGACCATCTGTGAACTGTTGAAGCCAATTTTTGCCATTTTTATTGTACTCTTGATCGATTTGTGGTTGGGTTTAGATGTGAGTTTAGAACACGATAACCTTGAAACAAGATTATACTATTTAAAAATTTCCATAATTGTGCATGTAATTGTAAGTTAAATTGCAAGGATATGTAATTCTAGTCTTATATTATAATGAAATCTCAAATAAATTTGGAATTGGCTACGTCTGTCAAATCATCGGTGTGAAATGCAAAATAAATTTGCTATTGTAAAGTTGTTGGTGATGTGGTATACGCGTTATTGGAACAAATTAAATTCGCCACTATTAGATGATGACTTGTTACAGGTGAGCATTTAGCAGCTTAAAGTAAGTTCTTGCTCTTGATTATGATGTCAAGGGCTTTGAAAATGGAAACACCAGCCGTCAAGTAAATAATTTGATTTTGAGTGTTCTGGTAATCATAACTTTTGAGGTTGGGTAAGATTATATTAGTAAGGGAGGTCTACATTTTTTAATAAATTTAAAACAAATTAATGTTGTACGTCTGCCAAAAGGAAGCTAATTTGGGTTCTTTTCTTTCCTTTTCTCAATGCTACATCATAATTTCGTAAATTGAGTTCGATACATCATCGAAGTTTGTCAAAACTAATCTCCATGTGGGGTGACCAAAATAAAGAATATACTATATATATATATATATGGTTGCATATTTGAAGAAATTATATTCCCACAAGTTACATCTTGAAGCCAAACGACCTTCGATCAAGTATCTTATGGTGAAAATTCGAGTCATTAGAACTTTTGTCCACGTTTTTTTAAAAGAGTACGAAAGAAAAATGAAGAGAGCACAGTTAAAACACGGCGTTTTTGAGTGGTAGAGAAGGTCCGAAGCCCATGATTCATGAACCGAACGAGGACAAGGCCGCAGATATCTGAAGACTAATAATATATTAAGAGCTCGCGCGAGCGGTGCAATCGGCGAAAGACCGGGGCCACAAAAAGGCCCTAATCTCACTCGAGTTAGTTTTGAGTTAATTAGCCTTAATCCTCTCCACTAATCATTTTTGTTAGTTATTATTATCGTTACTGAAACTACCCAAAAAAAAGAAAAAAGAAAAAAAAAAGAAAAAGGGACAACGATACAACAGCGAGTCAATAATAGAATCTTCTATTGTTTATTCTTCTTCCTCTTCATGCCTTGAAACTAAACTTATATACGAAAAAAAATATTATTAATTAATAATAAGTATAAAAGATTTTTTTCGGGGCTTAATTTGAGAAATCAAAAGGCAAGGCCAAAAAATATCCAGAACAGGAACCAAAACCAGAGCTCGGTAAGAGTGGTCGTTTGCTAAGCCTTTGTACGCAGGTAGCCACAACAACTGATCAGCTCTATTACCCTAATACCTTTTTTTCCTTTGAAAGTTTGAATTTTTGTTTATTTCTTTGTTCGTGTTTCTGTGTGTGTTTGTGTGAAGAGAAATGGATAGGTATCAGAGAGTGGAGAAGCCAAAGGCTGAAACCCCAATAAATGAGAACGAGATTCGTATTACAACTCAAGGCAGAATGAGAAACTATATTACTTATGCCACCACTCTCCTCCAGGTGTGTCCCCTGTTTATTTCCATTCTCAGCTTATTGCTTATTAACATGAATATAATTCATGATGGATTTTTATTGTTATTTTTGAATGTTACAAGAGGTTTTACTCTACCGATTGAGCTGATATCCTATGAGTTCGCATAGTATGAGACATTCTGGGGGTTCCACGGTAGTCACGGACGTTGAGACCCCGTTGCAGCCACATGCCAGGATTTTATAGCTGTAGGTTATAGAATTTGATGGTATCTCTTGGTTTCTGGGTTATTTATTTGTGAATCTGTTGATGTTAGAGACTTTATATAAGCTTAGATGCACGAGTAGAACATGAAAGCTGAAGCCTTCTTAAGTAAGTATTGGAGTGAGAAGAAACTAGTTGAATTATTGCTATCCAAGATTTAGACTTTGGGTGTTTGGGCTACCAGGGCATAACATATTTGGATATTTTGAAAGTGTGACTTAAACTGCTATCTCTATTTTGCATTTTTGTGTGACTTATGGCCAAGTATTTCTTTGTAGGAGAAAGGATCCAACGAAATTGTTCTTAAAGCGATGGGCAGAGCTATCAATAAGACTGTAATGATTGCCGAACTAATTAAGGTGTAGTGACATTTTATTGTTTCTTTCTCTCTCTCTCTCTCTCTCTCTCTCTCTCTCTCTCTCTATCTCTCTGCGCCATGTTTTTATTAGTCATCATTTTTTATTTCTGTTTTATTTCTCTCTTTCAGAGAAGGATTGCTGGTCTCCATCAGAACACTTCAATTGGATCAACTGATATAACAGATATGTGGGAGCCATTAGAAGAAGGCCTTCTTCCGTATGATTTATACTCTTCAATTGTACTTCTTGCAAATGCCCTATGTTTTCATGGATACTGGATGATTGTTTGATTTTCTGTTCTGTTGCAGCCTAGAAACTACTCGCCATGTTTCAATGATCACAATCACTTTGTCAAAGAAGGATCTAGATACATCATCAACGGGGTAATGAAGGTGGCATTTGGTATCCAATCCGGATACGATTTATTGTTTTTGAAAACAAGGGATACAAAGGATCCCAAAAACAGGTGTTTGGTTGGGCTGTCTCCAGAAAGGGGTTTTTCAAATATAATCCTGAAACAACCTGAATTTGGGAATAAGGCAACAAAAGTCTTATTTTAAAACTCAAAAATAAAACTGTTGCAGTTTTATATTATACCAAACATGTTTTCTGATGTTAGAAATATTTGATTGAACTCATTCTTTTAGATTATATTCTTTTAGAAATATCAAATGTTAATGTGGCATGTGAAATTATACAATTTCTTTATCATTTTTGTGCCACTAATTATTGCTTAGAGATGAATAGTATAAAGTCATGTGAGATGCTTTAAATTTAGTGGTTAATCATATCATTTTGATTTCTCTTAGATGTTGAATGGCTTTAGATGGTTTCCTGTACTTATAATGGACTTTGTGTTTATCACCTGTGTTTATTTTACAATAGGTACAGGACTGCCACTTGTGATTTTATAAGAAATTAAGCTATTATGAAGACTGTAATCTACAGTGTTTTTAAGAAGATGATTAAAGTAAATTGAGGATAGGTGCCTAATTGATCTGTTCCTTTTTCACAATACAGTAACTGATTGGATGAATCCCCCATGCCAACCTCAAGGGGATATTATGTTTGTGCATGGAGAGGGGGTGGGCAGTGGGTATCTTTGGTTGAGTTTGTGGTTTGAATTTTTTTTTTAAAGCTTTCTTTCTGGTTTAATGGTTGGATAGGTTCTTCTTTTGTTCTGTAGAACTTATGTCTGTCATGAATTTTGGTGTCAATATATAATATCCGAGTTTAATTTGATTGCATATATCAAGGTATTCCATGAATTTAAACCCAACTAGTCCTGATATCTGCCTGTCAATTTATTTTACATTTTAGAATAAGAATCTGGTTTTAGTTCAGGATCCGATGGTATTATAATTTCTCAAGGTAATATCTTTTAATAAATAATGACTTAATTTTGGTAAATTGTGTTTGCACTTAACTTCTCTTGTACTTGCATTTTGCCCTCTCTGATGTTTTCCTTGCCTATTTTTCTACTTAAAGTTATATCTGGACTACCTTGGATGCAATAGCATGGTTAAGTTAAATAACATCCATTTTTTTCCTCACCTTCGAAGGAAAAAATGCTGGTTAAAATATAATATTTCTTATTCATTTATAGATGTACCTGAGGAACCTTACTTTCGTATATGAATAATATTTGGTGCATTGAGTTAGTGTGTTGAATGAGTTTGAGAAAGGCTACTTGTGCCGATTTGATATTAATTTAGTATGTCTTTTTGGGTCTGAATATTTATTGCATTTTTTTTGTCTCTGTTTTTCATTCTGTATGGTGAACTTTGCACATTTAGTTTCATAGGAAACCAAAAGAAGTTCCAATTTAAGGCTAAAAAGGCATGCCTTGAGCCACATATTTTTTTCCATTTCAGCTGATCTTAAACCTGGGTATACTCTTTGATTAGAAATTAAACCTTGGTATACTTGCTAAGTTCATATGTAAATTTTCCTGATTGCAGTTACCAACCACCTCTTCCCGCTGATCAAGTGAAACCTTGGAATGAATTTGAAGATGAAGGAGGTGAAAGAATATTTCTTGTACATAATTGTATCTGTCATCTCTGGTAATGAAAAAGTGAGCTAATTTATATAGTTTAATGCCATTTTCTTTACAGAGGGTTCACCAAGGGGACGAGGTAGAGGACGCGGTGGTCGAGGAAGGGGTAGGGGTAGAGGAGGTATTTCTTATCTTTGATGATTCATTGACTTAAATTACCTTCATGGTACATGAAATAGAATATGTTTTGGCTTTCTTCATAAATTTGGATATACATGCTCTTTTTTATTAGATTCTAGTATGACTATAACTAATTTGAAGCAGGTTTTAGGCACTTGCAGTTAAGACTATTAAGACAGAGATTAAAAAAAAAGAAAATGTTTTGTTTTTCTTGTCGGTATTTGATTTCAAAATAGTATCACATTCATTTTCAGATTCTTGTCACTAATTTAAGCTGTCCAAGGAAAAAGACGAATAGGGAAAGGAGGTCAAATACCATTAATGGGAATCTCTCCTGATCATTTGGAATGCATAGCTTTCAATGGATAAGAAGACCTACACTGTTTGACATCTTAATAAAGTTGCTCACTTGGTTATCCTCTTGTGCTAATCTGTCTTCAGGTTTTTACAATGGAGTAGGGGACTATAATGTCGATGGTTGGGATGGTGGACGTGGCTTCGGTGGTCGGGGTCGAGGACGTGGTAGAGGTCGTTCTTTCAGAGGTCGAGGATGGGGTTACGGTAGTCAGTCAGGTGGATATTATGATTATGGGGAGCTAGAAGCTCCGCCTGTCGGTCGCGGTAAGTCTTTGGAGCAATTGATGAGTTTCAGAAGTTGCATTTTGTTGCTATGTTTCAAAAAATGTGTAGAGTAGGTGTCATGACATTTAGGAATGCTAAATATGATTTTAAACTATGAGATCATTATATTATTTTTCCAATCGAGACTTTAATCATCAAAGAGATGTTATGAAGTAGTTGGTTGTTGAGGAGCCCTGCTTATGGGTCTGACATCCACCTGACTTTTATGAGAGAAGAATTACTTTCTGATATTTCTGCTAGTCAGGCATATTTATTAATCTCCTTTTGTGCTTCTACTGTAATACAGTACTTAAAGAGAAATACGCTAGTGGTAAAGTTTTATGCTGCATAGTTGTGCAATTCTCCTTCTGAAGCTTGTTGAGCTGTTGAATCTGATTCTATTATCTTGTATATTGCTTTGACTCCAGGTCGGGGTCGTGGCAGGACAAGGGGTCGTGGGCGTGGTCGTAATCCCAGGTCGGGTGGCCCATTTCAAGCAGTGGGTGCATGAGCAGTAGATGTTGCTGAAGATATAATATATGCTGTGGGGATGAAAAATGAATGTGGATGCCTGCTCTGCTTGTGTTTACATGTAAGTGTTGGTGACAATTATGGGCATTGTCTTTCATTTCAAGTCATGAAGTGTTGCAGCCATCATACTGCTGCCAGTTTTGTTTACAAGTAACTATAGGTTGTGGCCTAGGAATATTTTCTTACTTGTTTGCTGACAGGTTTTTTCACATACCAAGACAGATTGTACAATTTTTTCCCCTTTCTTGATAGGAATAATAGAGCAGTACATTCTTTCATTCTTCATATTAATAGTTATACAAATGCTAACTTCTGTTTAGGATCAAGTCACTATTTTGGTTTCAATTTGCCGTTGGAATTCTGAAAATTCCGCTCGTGTGTTGATTAGAAGTATATGAAAGAAAGATTGGCTGATACATGTTTCTAGTTTTTACGTGTTAGAAATTTGTTGTGAAAAGCTTTAATCATTTTTAATCAAAATCCATAACACCCTTTAGAATCATGCCCTATGAATGAAAATGAAAAGAAAATTGAAGTTAGTTATTTTGTTCCATTTTAGTGTCTAATGAGTTCGATTGTTACCTGTGACGATAAAAGGTTTATTTTTTCACATTGGAACTTTCGCATTCATGATCTAGTTTTGGTGAAATGGTTCTAAATAAGTATAGAATTGATGATCCATAGAAATTTGTCTAGAAACCAAATTCATATTAAGCTTCCTTTACAAAATGATTGTTTGGAGGTTTTTCAATTCTGAAATGGTTAAATGAACTTGTCTTTAACTGAAATGGCGTACAAGAGGAGAATTTAAATTCAGTTTGTCAGCTATATGTTGTGTATGATCCTGCTCGTGAGTCGTGACAACATCTTGTGCATAAAGTCTCTGTTTCTAATATTATTCAATTTTTACACAAATAGTAGTAACATTTTGAGCCATTGATTAAAGCTTGGAACTCTGATACAGATACTATATCTTGTACCTTGTTTATTTATTAACATGCTAGACTTGCATTTTGAAAATACTCTACAATTTTTTCTTTTTGGGTATATATTTTAAAACAATATTATATAAGGAGCAATGTTGAAGTTTCGGGATACAAAATTCCAATCTTTACTGATGTTTGACTTGAAGTGTTGTTATTCACTTATTGATGATAATATATATATTTGTCTAGTTAAAAAGATGATATAAAAATCGACACTAACAATCTGCTTAAAAGAGTAACTGGGATACAAAACAAACTTAGAATTACTCTTTTTTTGCCAACAATTCCTTGGTTAAGGTTGTGGATGATTCTAGTTTCCCTAGTCGTGAGAGATACTCTCATTATTATTATTATTATTATTGTATATTGGGTTTTACTTGTGTATTTCTTTAGACTGATATTAGGCTTTGATGGACGTTGATGATCTTTGATGATGAGTTTTTATGGGCATATTTACAAATTGCATTGTATAAAATATTTTAAAAAAAGAATTACTTTTATTTTAGAGACATTTTCTCATATAATATCATCGATAATTGTTATTTTTAATATAATGCTATAGATTATAAATATCATACGTTGAAATAGAAAAAAAAAATAACATTATAAATAAATACAAACTTTATTTATGTTCTTTATTTTTTTTTTTAACAAAAAGGTGGGGGAATGTGACACAGATATAATAACCACATGAAATTTTGTATAAATTTTGGTATTCGTGAAAATGGAGTTTTCGATCGTAGTTGCGAAAATTCAAAAGGGTCTCGCTACGCTACGTTTAACGTAACGTACGTCCTACACACAACAACAGTTTTTGTGGTGGGGCTCACAACTATTGCTGTGTGTGGCATACGTTAAACGTAACGTAGCGTCAGCCAATCCAAAATAGCACATATTTACAGTTTTTGTGGTGGGGCTCACAACTATTGCTGTGTGTGGCATACGTTACGTTAAACGTAACGTAGCGTCAGCCAATCCAAAATAGCACATATGTGATCATAGCTGCGAATTAGTTTTAAGTCAATAACACCGCCAATGATTTGACAATGATGACCAATTTTTTTTGTTTTTATTTCGTTTTTACTACCTATAGAATAGACCCAAAAAAATATGTTTGAATAGTTAAAGAATTAATTTCCTTTTTGCAGTATATTAATGTCCAAATTTTTAAATGAAATAAAAATATATGCTTAATGTTGTTTTTACTTTGTATTTGAATTTAGTAAAAGAGAGCTTTCACATATATTTCCAATCCATCAATTGTTTGGCTTCTTAAATTATATTTATAGAAAATTAATGAATTATGTGAGACTTTTTCAAAAATAATAATAATAATAATAATAATAATAATAATAATAATAATCTCTTCAAATTTTATATTATCATATTATCACTAATAGATACATGTCTCATCATTATACGAGACGTGATGCGAAATTTTTAAAAACTTTAGAGAGATCATATTAAAAAAAAAAATTCAAATTCCATACTAATAATCTTTAAGAGTTACCCCCCTCCACAAAATATATATTTGCGATATCCTTTTAAAATGTTCACACTGTATTTGCTAGTTTTAGCACATAAAGAAAGAATTCAAATGAATGACCAAAAGAAGACAAGACTTGTTTGTTGTAAATACTTTCTGCTTTTGTAGTTTTGCTGATTTTTCCTTAAACAAAAGTATAAAACGTAGAATTTGCACTCAATAACCCGCTTGGAAAGGCCTTATTCAGCAAGACAAGAATAATTTTACCAACACTCAATAGAAAGCTTGGTCAAGTCAACATTAATTAACGAAATTATTTTGTGAGGGTGCTGTCAGGTACCATTGTCCTCTTACCAATAGTCAATACAAAGTTTGGCCAACGTTTGAATGCATGAAATTTTACATTTTCTTAAGTAAAAGTGTTTTTTTTTCTACGTATATCAAATAGGTCCCTAAAAGCTACAATGAAACGTTTTGTTTTGAATTAATCTACTAATATTTACACTAAAAAATCTAACATAACATTGTAAATCAGGTTTGTGATGACACATTTTGAATGTCTAGGCCTTGAACATTAGATTTTTTTTTTTATGAAGATATAAAATCCCACTCACTAAACATAATACTTATCCTTTATTTTCATTTAAACTCAGGTGATCGTATGTAGGGGTAAAGTGCATCTACAATTAGTTGAGCTACACTCAAAGTAGAACAAACTGTATTTACTTCTAAGTATTTAGAAGAAAATCATCTTAGACAATGCTTATGAAAAAAAACTCAAAACTCCCTTCTTATATTATCACAATGCATACGAAAAAAAAAACACTCAAAACCCCCTACTTATATTATCACTAAGCTACTGAGTGGTTCCAAATCCTGTTGAAATAACTCTTATCTTGTAATTTTTTAGAATATTTTATTACTAGCATAATCCTTTTAGTTCGATGAAGAAACCTATTTGATACAAAAATAAAACCTATACACTTCACATAGAATAAAACAGTTTTAGGGACTCTGATGTTAATCAATTCATTTTCATGAGAAATCAAAAAATACAAGGCGGCTCAAAATTTATCTTCATAAAAATATAGATTGACTGCGATTAAAAGATATGGTGGGACCAATAATAAGTCATTGTTTGGACTATAAGCTGCTCCATACAAGCAGCCCAACTTTAAAAGGTAGAAACAAAAAAAAAACAGACCACCGTCTGATTGATGGAGAGTCAAGGGAGTCGGTCAACCAAGTCAATGATGGAACGATCACAAAATCTGACGGTCTTCAATCTCTCTGATCTAGATGTTAGAATAGAACTGGAAGTGCAAGATTGAGATTGACTTGTTATTGAGTTGTTAAATATCTTTCACAAATCAAAAGAAATAAAGAGCACACTACATCTTCCAGCCATCTTCATAGCATCCACCCTGCAGTTTCTCTTTGAAAACTCATGCTACACGTAAAGACAACAGACAATACAGAACACAAATTATAACACAAAGAAACAGAAACAAAGACAAAGAGTGATTAGGGTTTCTTGAAATTTATACAATCTTTTGTGCGATTAGTTCTCTTTTTTCCGAATTGGTTTTCATTTTCCAATGGGGGATTCATCAGAATCTTTACGTATACCACCCCAAAAGCTGTTATTAGACTCAGAGTTGACGACGGATCAGCAGCTTATGCAGGTAAGCAAAAGCGATAATGAAGATAACAACAACGGCGAGAAAAGCAAAGAGGAGGGTACTTACTGGGCAATAATCGAGGAGATTTTTGGGAAAGAAGATGAGGTATTGTATCGGCCGAAAAAGCGAAAATACCGGTCACTTGATAGCCTTTATCGGGCCACGAAACCAGTGCCGGCCGTTTGATGTGTACAGAGGAAGAAGCTGAGGTAGTTTCTGAATAAAGAAACCCAAAAATGTTGGTTAGGTGTTTGCTTTAGGATTGGTAATAAATTTAGTTAAGGTGATTTCATTTTGCAGGTAAAATAGAGGCAATGTTTCGTTATGATATCATGTTACTGAAGAGATCAGTAAAGCTTTTTTATGTTTGAGTGTGATCAATGCTAAATGAACATACCACAATCTCAAAATAAGTGGGTGCAATTTAGTTGATATGATAAAATTTCTTATATTAAAAATAAGAAGTCTGAGATTCAAATCTGATCACGTAGGTGAAAGATAGTTGAATTGTCGTTAGGCTAAATAATTAAAAAAAAAACTCAAATTTATGAGGAAAATTTGGTGAAGATATTTCAAGAGTTGGAACAGAATGGATGTTTCTATTTTTTGCTTTTTAATCATTAGATCTGAGTGATGATATGTTGGGTTGAGGTAAAGGTGACAATAATACTGAAGAAGCTTACATCAAGTGAGGTTTTTCATTTATTCATAAAAATTTCTTTTGTGGATTTTATATGAACGTTAAATAGCTTTGCTAGTTCTCCACTTAAAAATTTGAGCTTCTTCTACAACAATAGCATTGTCTTATCTCGAATGATATGCAGTTTATTATTTTCTGATATCTGCAAAATAACTTCTTATAATAGAGGCTTATGTTGGTGGATTCGACCAAACAAGAAAAATGGACAGAAATTCATATTGCCCATGTTGGTTTCGCACCGTGATTTCTCAATAAATTTGAGTTTTTTTTTTCAATTATAATTCTTTTGAATTAATGAATTTAGGGTACACCTTTATCAAGTCTTGGTAAAGTGCGACCTCTAGAATGCTGAGTTAGAACAAGATCTACACATGATTTCATTAGATGCAATCGGTAAGGCTATAAGAAATTTGTTTCCCCGCAAACAAACTACATTTTTTATCCCTTTTTAAAGTAGAGGTTGAGTAAAGTTTAAATTAATTTTTTATACTCCTATCTCTCCATAATTCAAACTTAGGTGGTTAGTAAAATGAAATTTCTTGAAAATTACTCAGCCAAGAACCAAAGGGCTTGTAATTAAACAGTTGTATATGTTTAAATTCAATAATTAAAACACACTTAATTTCAATTAATTTGATGAATCAATTTATCCAAATACCAAACTTTGTTACAAGTTGATAGAGATTAGTTTCTTTTTTCTCTTTTTTTGTGTGTATATAATTATATTTATTTAAAAGGCAAAAGTATGAGAAAACCAAAATCAAAATTTAAACCTCTTTTCTCTCTCATGATTTGAATTCGAGTGATTAATTGAATAAAAGTATTAAAACCACCCAAGTCCTTGAGGGCCAGTCTATAAAGATTTAATTTACCCTATATTTACACGGCTTATGGATCATTTACCTTAAGAATATATCATGAACAACAGATATGCACATATTAAACAACAATTAATAACCAAACAGCAAGAGGGATTATGGAATTAACCCAAAATTACAATTTGAGTTTGCATTAAACAAAATTTCCTGACCTAATCGTATCACCATTATAGTTTACACAACATTTTTAATTATCAATTTTTTTTTTCTCATAGTGCTAGGGTTATCTGCATTTTAAAACAAAAATACTTTGAACACTCTATTATATGTGAAACTTTACGAAAATATTTTGAAATTAAAACATTACTCAAGACACTTTTAAAAATTAAAATAGCCCTAAATTAAATACTCATCATCACATACTTTTATTCTTTTTTGAAATAATTTTTTTTTCTTTCAATTCTGTTCTTAGAACAATTCTCCCTCTAAACTCTCTCACTACAGTCTAGCCATGTGCATCTCCATCTTTCGATTTGGAATTCAAACTTTACCAACACCATCTTGAATAGAATATTTTTCTTCCAGTTATTCTTTGAGTAGTTTTGTTAAGATTTTATATCACAGCACTTGGGTAGCCGATTCTTCGAAAAATTAGCAAATTAGCTATTTTTTTAAAAATCGAATAATGAATACAACACCATGATCAGTTTGCCAAAATGAAATAAACAAAATCAGTATTGATAAGATTTTAAAATTGAAAAACATTCTCGGAGCTGGTCGTTGGATGGTGAATAGGTGTTAAAGAGTAGAGGTTTTATTTAGATAGTAATAGTAAACTAACTTAAAGAAATTGTAGTTATATAAAATTTTATTAAAAGAGTAATTCCTAGAGTGCAATTGTGCAAATAGCTCTATCATAATATTAATTTTTATATCTATAAAAACTAAGAAACCACTCTCCACCATCCCACATGGATTACCATCAATTTAATCTTAATTTTATTAATTTTATATCTAATGACATCTATTTCTATAAAAAAATTTCCTAATATTAATTTTCATTTCTATAAAAACTGAGAAACTACTCTCCACCACCCCCCATATATTCGATGGCAAAGTTACTTGTAGAAGCTGGATCCAGTGTTTTTTCAAATTCATTTTTCCTCTTTGATTTGGATATATTCGCGTTTGATGCACTAATTAAGGTTGTGCAGTTAATTACTCTTTTGATGCCTAATTGGAACTGCATTAATCCTTTTGGCATCATTCTACTAGAACAAATTTTATGATTGGGGGGAAAAAAACTTTCATTTTCATTTAATTAGTATCGTTTATTAGTCTGACAATTGCGTAGTTTGGATACTTGAACTTTGCAGATGGGAGTAAACGCATCTTGATGAACTCCGAATGAGTGGAAACAAGGATTTGATCCAGCTACTTGAAGATATATGCAAACTCTACCCAATCGTCAGAATTCCCTCGCGGCTCTCAAGGCACAGCAGATTGGTTTCTCTGGAAAAAAGTTTGTACCAGTTTGATCTTGTTACTTAAACCAGAGGAGAGTTTTAATTGACAAAGAGTAGTGCCACAATTGGCATAAGACTCAATTTGCGCGCTCTGCGATATTAGCAGTTAATAGACGCAGCATTGATGCATGTCGAAACACTGTTAAACGAATACATCTCCAACTCGATAACATACATAGTGTTTGTTGACAATTATAGATAAAAAGAACCCAACAAGGAAATGCACAGTGTCGCCATTCCATCCATGGGATGCTGAGGAGAGCAGAAGACATGGAATCGTGCTATGGATTCCACAAAACATTGAAGAGCTTATCAAAACTACAGCAGAACAGCTAGATTTCTGAAGTGGTGATTGTATATTATCAAAAGATGGAGGTAAAAATTCTTGACGTGGACATGTTTAACAATGTTTGCATTTTCAAATGTATGTGTCTGTGTAACCTAAAAGATTTTTTACATGTACAATGTTGTCTAACAGTGTATTAAATAATTAATTTTGTTCTTAGCAGCATCTTCGTGTTGTAGGTAAATGTAAATGGTCTATGTTGACTTTAAGGTAATTTACAAAAAGGGATCAACCAAGCAAAGTCCTTTTTTCTTTAGAGATTCACAATTTACATGAAGTCAAAGTCTCTCGTGCAGACATATAATACATATACATGGCATTAGTACAACGTCGTTGTTGATCCGGTACAAGTCCGCATTTTATAAAATGCATAAGTTAGTATTGCAGAAGTTTCACTCAAACAGGCTCCCAGTAGCGAAATAGGGCGAAGAGCTTAACAGTATAGCAAAACTATAGAAGGTAAATGGCTGCGTAGAAGCGGCTCGAAATGTTTCTGCGGGACCACTGTTGCATAGGTACTCGTAGTTTTGGTTGACACAAAAGAAGAGAGAATTTGACAGAGAGGAACATACATGTGATGGTTTCTCTGGTGTTCATTACCATTCTCTGTAGCTTATGAATGGTATGTTATGATGCTCCAAGTTTAGGGTAGCAATTAACTTAAGGTTTATATTTTAAAATTCCAAAAAATAGTAATAAATGAATAAATAAACTTGTTTGTGTATTGTTATGCATTGACCATTTCCTAGCATCTTAGGTGCGATTGTGATATCGTATATGAATTACATTCCAAATCAATTTGCATAATAAACCCTAGCAAATATAATCAAGTAGAAATTAAAATTAAAAAAGGCAACCAAAACATAAGTTCACATTTAAAGAAAAATTATAGTTACAGTCATCCAAAATGAAGTACTAATATAGCATAAAATAACATAACTTAAAAATTAATATCCTCCTTCTCTTCTTACTCTTCATTTCTCCACCATAATTGCACATAATAATAATAATAATAATAATAATAATAATAATAATAATAATAATAATAATAATAATAATAATAATAATAATAATAATAATAATAATAATGACGATGATGACAACGACAAAGACGATGATAATAATAGTGTAGATAGCTTAAAAAAATTAAATAAATATTCAAACTAAAGATTCAAATCAATAGTTAATTATTATCTGAAACATGAACATTAAATAGGAGTTAAAAGAAAATAAAAGGACTTAGTTTGAGATAAAAGAATACAAGTACCAAACCCAGCACATTCTATTCTTAGTGTTTCTCTTCAATCCAATCTATTATGTTCGTTGATTTAAATTGAATTTTTTTTTATCTTCATAATTTTATTTTATTTAAAATTATTTTTTTAGTGTAATTGAAGGGAGATATCGCTTTAAACTAGTGTTAGAAAAAATGCATTTGACCACAAGGAAGAGAAGGAACACAAGTGGTTGCTGTTACAGAGTATAATCGGCTCGTCAAGAAATAAAAGTATGAAGTGTAAGTTACAAGCGAGTCCATAGACATGTAAAAGTTGTATGTTAAAATATAGGCACAAAACAAAGTGGAAGATGCATATTTGAGGAATGCATAGATAGATTAAAAGAGGTCATCGATGATAGTGGCTTCATTTGCCTGATGGATTTTGTGATGGCCTTAGATGGCTTTAGTAGATAAATTATTATTATTTTTTAAATTTTTACAAGATTGAAAGAGATCTAAAAGACTAAAACCTCAAATATAAACATTTGTTGTTCTTTGGATGTAAATAACGATTTTCAAGATGTTAAAAGTTTTTTGGTAGAATTTTTTGAATGGAGGCACTCGAACCATAAGTTGGCTGTGATTTGAAATAGTTACGAAATGTGTCCTCAAAGATGAAATTCATATTTTACAATCAAAATCAAGTCACCAATTTTTTAAAGAATAATACAATAAAATCTGTCAAAAAAAAAAATACATAACATAGTCAAAAGTTGGGAATAATGTTCTCCAGTCATTCAATTTTTACAAAAAATATTTCATTTTGTTATTGGGCACCAACATATTGGAATTTATCAGCACCAACATACTAAAATTGATGGGCACTAAATAGAAGAAAAAAAAAAAACTTGACTAACACCATAACATACTACCTATGTTCACAAGTGTACATCGAAAATAGTCTAACATACTAAAATTGATGAACAGTGCTTGTTATTTTTTTTTTTTCAACTTTTACATTATATAGCGAGTGCGTAACGATATCTTTATAAGAACTGAACTCTCTGAAATATGTTTTTCTATAAGTCAAATGTTGTCTAATTTCTAGTTAAAAACGATATTTCGTGCATTTCTTCATTCGTTAATCAGTTTCAATTCTATATCAATATATGCACTTTTGATTACTGCAGTAACACACATTCCTTAGGTTTACAGTAATCTGATATTTTCATAAAGTGCCTTAATTTTCATAGAGTACTCCAACCTAAACAAAGAAGATAACTTGTCCACTTCTTAAACAATAATTTCTTCTTCATGCCTTTAAATTGAAGTAGGGAAGATAAACTTAAAAATCAAGAAACAAAGTATTGCAAGGTAATTTAAAATTTTTAAGAAACTTTGTATCTAAGATTTTCATAATTTGTGACACGATCTTATAAACCATAATTCGTAATTGAACTTATGTGGTATGAATGATCATAACTAAATTTATAATCCTAACACAATCTCATGAACCATAATTCATAATTCAAATTCATAAATCATAATTCTTAAATTCATCGACGACACTTAATCGATCATAATCAGTAATTAAATAAAATAAAATTAACAATTAAGAAACAAATAAACATTTCATCCATTCTCAATTTTCTTTCTCACAGCTCTAGCAACCAACGATCAACAACTTCATCAACATATAATATTAGCAACACCACCAAAATCAACCACCACTACAAGAAAAAATGGATTTAACAATGCGTACTGTATGTTGTTAAATGCCTTCGACAACATTCGATCGCACGCTGTGAATATTGATGTTGTCTTAAATAGAACTATCTTTAACAACATTCCAGGTGCATTGTGAAAAGTCTTTTGCCCGTTGCTAAAATACATTTAACCACACTCAATAACTGTGGTTAAGACCTTAGTTTACCTGTTATTTTCAACAACATTTAGATGCTAGTTGTTTATATAAAATTTTTCTTAAAGAAAAAAAATTATATATATACATTTTGTTAGAAAATTAACAACAATGAGTTAACAAATAAAATCAGTGACTAATTACACTAAATTAATTGATAACAGAATTAAAATGCAGCAAGACAGCAGCTGAAATTAAACAAGAACAGAAAACAGCAACTTGAAATCAAACGAAAAAAAAAAAAAAACCTGAGGCCTGTAACACAATATCCTTAAAATAGATTTACCACTTACTGCAGTGCTTTAGGTTTGCTGGTAATTGTTTCTTAGGATACAACGGGCATGAATTATCCGTCAAGCACAGACAGATAATTCAGGTGAACAACAACAGCGGCAAGCTCGATCAGAAAACAAGACGTAAAGAGGAGGAAATGAAATTTTAAGTGCTCTATGTGTTGGTTTCTGTGTGTGTGAAAAATAGAAGAGGAAGCTACCTTTTTATACACATGTGAGGATGTAACAGTAGCATAATATTGAATTTCCGAATTCAATA
Source organism: Citrus medica (assembly GCA_002013955.2). Lineage (NCBI taxonomy): Eukaryota > Viridiplantae > Streptophyta > Magnoliopsida > Sapindales > Rutaceae > Citrus > Citrus medica. Next base: position 129,983 of record MKYO02027564.1, on the reverse strand, counting down.
TATGTCATTTAATTGTTGTAACAGTCAATTGAATTCAAAAATTGAATTGTATAACAGCCCAAAAAATAATTGTGAAACTGTTACAAATTCTTTGAATTCAAAAATTGTGAAACTGTTACAAAAAATTTAAAAGGAAATTAAAAACGTGCCACGCAAGCATGGGTGATTTTGGGCCGACATTCGCGTACGCAGGATGAGCGGGTGCACACGAGTTCAACCAAATCGGTCTTGGATTCGCACCTCCCCGCGCATGCGCGTGTGGAGAGAGCCTTTATCCTTATAATTCTTGCTCATGCATGGACAATTGTCTATACATAAACACAAATCCCTTAGCTTATTTTTCCCTTGTAGGATAAACCTCATTTTCTTTCAAATTTTCAACTTCAAGGGTGCACTTTGAAAGACAATTTCTCATTCACCTAAACACCATTTTGAGTAAATAAATATATATTTTTGAAGTATTCACAGAACAGAATCTGAACTTCACAAGATTTTTCACTTTCGCTACGTGGGATCCACTCAAAATGTGCCCTCAAAATAACATATTAATATGCTATTTTTTCAACAATCCCCCGCATGAATGAAAATTGGCAGTAAAACAGAAAAACCGCTAAATTTTGACATCAAAATTATTTTTGACCTTAATGATCGAGTTTATTTGATCGATACCTAGCACATGATAGGTATGTCTTATCCTTTGAATCTTCCCTTGTGATAGTAGATTTACTTTACTGGCTGATAAGTAGACGCGATGTCTTTGAACTGTTCTGCCGTTAGTGTAAACGATCATATACTACACATAGGTATTTCTCCTAACACTGTTGAGTTCTCATGGTTATGTTCATTTTGGCCTTGAACATCTACCTGGCTCTGCAAGAGTTTCTAAGATCTGAACCTCTAATAGCTCCCTTTGAAGTGGCCCCACTTCTCTCTCACATAGGTGATATCTGAATTAAGAGTAACCCACATTACTCCGCTCGGATTTCTGATGCATAAGAATCTTTAAGAGCCTAGTTCAACCTTATTTCCCACGGGCATCACTGTTTCATCATAGGAATGGTCAATGAGGTAATCCTCTCAAGAGAATGACCCACACAATGATCCAACTTTAGTCTTTAACAATTAGGTTGTCCCATTGAACCTAGATCTTGAGATCTCCAGTCAACTAAGTTGGGTTTTCCTTTGTTATTGACTAATCATTCTATGGGTTTTAATACCATTCCCCTCGATGATTTTTCTACTAGCTCTCTATTTAATCCTTTGGTTAGCAGATTCGTAATGTTATCATTTGACCTCACATAGTCAGTAGAAATAACTCCAGTAGAAATAAGTTGTCTAATGATATTATGTCTACGACGTATGTGTCTAGACTTACCATTATACATATTGCTCTGTTCCCTACTAATAGCTGATTGACTATCGCAATAAATACATATTGTAGGCACAGACTTTGACCACTTTGGAATACCTTCTAAAAAGTTGCGTAGCCATTCTATTTCTTCACTACATTTATCTAATGTAATGAATTAAGATTCCATTATAGATGTGGCAATTACTGTATGTTTAAAGGACTTCCATGATACAGTTGCACCTGCTGGTGTAAACACATAGCCGCTAGTGGATTTTAAATCTTTTACATCAGATATCCAGTTAGCATCACCAAATCCTTCTAATACTTCTGGATACCTAGTATAGTGCAGTCCATAATTACGAGTGTATCGAATATACATGAGTACTCTTACGATAGCTTTCTAATGATCAGTTCCTAGATTACTCGTATATCTACTAAGTTTACTTACTGTATAGGCTAGATCTGGTCTGGTACAGTTTGTTAAGTACGTCAGTCTGCCTATTATTCTAGCATATTCTACTTAAAAATATCATTTACTTTATTTTTTGATAGATGTATACTCGTCTCTAATGGAGTTTTAGACACGGTATTATCATCTTTGTTAAATTTTCCAATCATTTTATCTACATTAGGGATGGCAAACAACGGGCCTGGGTCGGGCTTTATCAAACCCAGGTCCAGGCCCACTGTCAGTTAAGCTTGTGGGCCTGGGTCGGGCTCGGGCCGGACTTGGGCTTTTTTATTTATTTTAAATTTTTTAAATTATTGTAAATTTGAAATAAATTAATGATCAAAAAGTTATTACAATCATAGATAAATTAAAGAAAATTAATATTTCAAATTAAAATAATAAATAAAGCAAATAAAAGTTCATAACTCTAATTTTCTTTAATACTGATTTTTTTTTTAATTCAAACACTCTCTTAATTAATTGACACAAAAGAGAGAATTTAGTATCATAATTTTAGCTTTTTTGAATCATAATTCATTTATAAGTTAAGAATTTAAGTTTTCTTTTTTTTTTAAATTTCTTTTCAATTTTAATTATATTATTCTAATTTATAAAATTTTATTTTTTAAAAAGTAGTGGGCCTGAGCTTTGTCTGAGCATTTTTTTTGGGCCCTTGTCCAGGCCCTCATGTGTGAGGGTCGGGCCTAAGCCCGCGGGCCTGGGTTGGGCCGGGCCGGGGTTTTTTGCCACCCCTAATTTACATAATGACTTTGACTTAAAATAAGTCCATTAGAAGCCTTTGAGATTTTAATCCCCAAAATGACATCCGCAAGGCCCATGTCTTTCATATCAAACATATTCTTGGTAGATTTAATCAAGTCATCATCACTTCCAACAATGAGCATGTCATCAACATATAAACATAAAATGACAGTCATTTTCTGTTTTTTTAACATAAACACATTTGTCACACTCGTTGTTCTTAAATCCACTTGTGATCATCGTATGATCAAATTTCTCATGCCACTGCTTTGCTGCTTGTTTCAAGCCATGTAATGACTTTACTAATTTACAGACCTTCTTTTCTTGTCATGGAGCAATAAAACCTTCAGGCTGCTCCATGTAGATTTTTTCATCTAAATCTCCATTTAGAAAAGCCATCTTTACATCCATTTGATGTATCTCGAGATTGCGTAAAGTTGCAATTGCTATTATCATTCTAATGGAATTTATTCTCGTAACAGGAGAATAAGTATCAAAATAATCAAGGCCTTCTCGTTGCCTATAACCTTTAATTATAAGCATAGCCTTATACTTATTGATTGATCCATCGACTTTCATTTTCCTTTTGAAAATCCACTTATACCCCCAAAGGTTTACATCTTAAAGGAAGATCTACTAGCTCCCAGGTATGATTTTGTAAAATGGATTCAATTTTATTGTTAATGGCTTCTTTCCATAAATCACCTTCAGGTGAAGTTACAGTTTCTTTGAAGCTTTGAGATTCACTTTCTAGCAAATACGTCAGAAAGTCTGGACCAAAAGACTTTTCTAGTCTAGCTCTTTTGCTACGTCTGACCTCAACTTCTTCTTCTTGTTCTTGTTCTTCTTCTGGAACTTCATCATTTTCTTCATTTTGACTGTTTTCAATTATTGTTTCATGAAGTTGTCATAGTTCTTTCAATTCCACTCTAGAATTGCAAGGAAACACATGTTAAAAAAACGATGCATTTCTTGATTCTATTATCGTATTTTTGTGGACATCTGGAACTTTAGACTCATGCACCAAAAATCGATAAGCACTACTGTTTTGTGCATAACCAATGAAAATGCAGTCAACAATTTTTTGTCCTATTTTCACTTTTTTATTTGAAGGAACCACTATTTTAGCTAGACACCCCCACACTCGTAAGAATTTAAAAGAAAGTGCTCTAGTTTTCCACAGCTCATACGAGGTTTTATCTTCTTGCTTTCGGGGCATCTTATTTAAGAAATAATTAGCTGACAAAACAGCTTCTCCCCACATATTCTGGGGTAACTCAGAACTTATCAACATTGCATTTATCATTTCCTTTAAAGTTCGATTTTTTCGTTCTGCAATCCCATTAGATTGAGATGAATATGAAGCCGTGACTTGTTGTATGATTCCACTTTGTTTACATAGTGACACAAACGGAACAATATACTCACCACCACGGTCACTCCTTAATTCTTTAATTTTTCTAGTAAGTTGATTCTCAACTTCATTTTTGTAGAGAATAAACTTTTCTAAGCTTCATTTTTACTTTTCAACAAATATACATAGCAATATTTTGTGCAATTGTCAATAAAGGCAATAAAACATTTATTACCACCTCTTGTTTGAATAGATTTAAAATCACAAATATCATTATGTATTAAATCAAATGGTTCAATGTTTCTTTTAATTGTTTGGAAAGATGATTTAGTTAGTTTTGCCTCAACACAAGTTTCACACTTATGTATCAAATCAATTTGGAAATTGGGAATATACTTCATGTTAATTAATTTGCGCAATGAATTAAAATTAACATGTCCTAATCTACCATGCCAAATATTAGAAGACTTAAGCAAATAAGCAGAAGAACTAGCTTCATTATTAATTTTTGGTTTCAGAGTCATTACATTGAGCTTAAATAGCTCATAATTAACATAACCCTTTCCCACATACATCCCATTCTTTGACAAAACTACTTTATCTGACTCAAACACCATTCAGAAACCGTGTTTGTTCAACAGCGATCCAGACACCAAGTTCTTCCGAATTTCTAGCACATAAAGCACATCATTAGAGTCAGCTCTTTCCCAGAAGTCATCTTCAGAATCACCTTACCCTGACCCTCAATCTCAGACGTAGCATAATTCCCTATAAATAGCTTTTCTCCATTGCTAACTGCTTCAAATGAAGTGAATAACACTCTGTTCGAGTAAACATGTCTAGTTGCTCTTGTATCAATCCATCATTCTCTTGGATTAGAGCCAACCATATTCACTTCTGAAACCATTGCGCTGAGGTTTATGTTTGAAACATGTTGAGTGATGTTTTCCACCACATTTGTCTCTCGTTTCTTTTTAGGAAAACTGCAATCCGAAACCTTGTGACCCATCTCGTCACAGTTAAAATACTTTCCTTGAAACTTTGTTTGCTTCTTGGAGATTCCTCCTTTTAGTCCTAATTTTTTATTTTTCTTATTTTTAAGCCATGTTCAACAACATTTGCCTTAGCCACATAAATAGTCTTTTTTCTGCATTTATGTTATCTTCCTCAATTCGGAGCTTAACAACTAGCCCTTCAATATTCATTTCCTTGCGCTTATGCTTCAAGTAACTCTTGAAATTTTTCTAAGCAGGAGGCAATTTTTCAATAATTGCAACCTTTTGAAAAGTTTCACTTAGCATGATCCATTTTGCAAGGATTTCAGATAATATGATTTGAAGCTCTTGCACTTGACTAATTAGTTTTGGAATCCACCATTTTATAGTCTAGGAAGTGGCCAACAACAAATGTTTTGGTACCCGCATCCTCAGTTTTGTATTTTCGGTCTAAGAATTCCCATAGCTCCTTGGATGTTTTCTTTCTTATGTATACATTATACAAGGAATCACTAAGGCCATTCATTACATAATTTGTACATTAAAAAATCATAATGATGCCATGCATCAATTGCACTAGCTAAGAGCATCCTCCGTCAAGAACCTCGCAAGGTTTAACGTGGTCAGGTAAAAGAACATCTTTTGCTGCCAACGTTTTAAGTTCTGGCCATTGAATTTGTTTTGCCTTTCTGCATGATTCACAGGAATAGCCATAGTGGCTGGTTCTTTCACAACAGATGGCCCAGCAGCAGAAATTGAAGTTGGAGCAATCGGAACCACATCATTTGTTTCAGTTGCCATCTCAACGTTAATTCTGTTTTAAGATTATTAGAAAGATAACAACAGTGAGTTAACAAATAAAACCAGTAGCTAATTACACGAAATTAATTGATAACAAAATTAAACTACAGCAAGACAGCAGCTGAAATTAAACAATAACAAAAAACAGCAACTATAAATCAAATGAAACAAAGAAAATAAACCCGAGGCATGTAACATAGTGTCCTTAAAACAAATTTATCACCTACTGCAGTCCTTTAGGTTTGCTAGAAATTATTTCCCAAGACACAACAGGCACGAATTATCCGTCAAGCACAGACATATAATTCCGGCGAACCACAGCAGCGGCAAGCTCGATCAGAAAACAAGAAGAGGAAAGGAAATTTTAAGTGCTCTGTATGTTGGTTTCTGTGTGTGTGAAAAATAGAAGAGGAAGCTACCTTTTTATACACATATGAGGATGTAATAGTAGCATAGTATTGAATTTCAGAATTCAATATATGTCATTTAATTGTTATAATAGCCAATTGAATTATTTAAATTCAATTCAGCCAATTGAATTCAAAAATTGAATTGCATAACAACCCAAAAAATAATTGCGAAGCTGTTACAAATTCAAAATTTGTGAAACAGTTACAAAAAATTTAAAAGGAAATTAAAAACGTGCCACACAAGCTTGGATGATTTTGGGCTGACATTTGCTTACGCAGGACGCACGGGCGCACACGAGTTCAACTAAATCAGTCTTGGATTCGCACCCCCCCCACGCACGCGCGTGTGGAGAGAGCCTCTGTCCTTATAATTCTTGCTCATGCTTGGACAAGTTTATATATATAAACACAAATCTCTTTGCTTATTTTTCCCTTGTGGAATAAACTTCATTTCCTTTCAAATTTTCAACTTCAAGGGTGTACTTTGAAAAATAATTTTTCATTCACCCAAGCACCATTTTGAGTAAATAAATATACACATTCGAAGTATTCACGGAATAGAATCCGAACTACATAAGATTTTCCACTTTAGCTATGTGGGACCCACTCAAAATGTGCCCTCAAAATAACATATTGATATGTTATTTTTTCAACACATTTTAATTACAAGCTTCGCAAATGTATTAATATAAAAAATAAAAAAAAAATAAATAATTTATCAATGCAAAAGAATCCAGTAACATCCTTATATAATTGTCAATTTATACAATATTTTTAACAAGCATAGTGTACAAGAATTTAATAATGCAAAATAGTAATTATTATATTACTCTATATTTTTCTCAATAGTAATTTTACATAATATTAGCAAAAACTCTACCCAAATCCAATTCTTCAATCTCTCTATAATAGCATTAGCAATAAACCTCAAATTACCACAAAGATCACTCTTGCAGAAGCAAACACCAAAATTTATCAAATAAATAAATAACTTAATACAAGTAACTAATAGAAAGACAAAATAAGCAAAGGATATTACAAAGGTGAATAACAATCTATAACAACTTATCTCAAGATGCAAACTCTCTATTAGTGCAATAATCACTCGACCATTGATTTCAGCCATTAATTACTTAGCATAGTTCCTTAAATATTGACTTTACATATGTGTCATTTTCTTATTTATTATTTAACTGTTATGATTCCATCTCCTGTGATTCTTCCATATGCATCTTTATCAACCTTCCAAAATTTTCACAATCAACAAAAAGATGATGGCTTGCTATAACCTACTAATAAATTCATTTTTTTTTCTTTTTAAAGAACCATTACATGTCAATGAAATTTTTTGAAGCATGGAATTGAAATTCTAAGAAAATAATTTGAATAAGAGAGGCAATAATCTATTCTTACCTCAAAAAATAATCTCATAATCCAGTATCAATATCATTTAAAAAAAACGTAATCAAATAAAAATGATATGTCATTCAGCATTACTATCAACTCAATTTACAATAATAAGAAACGAATTGATAAAAACTCATTTCCTGCTACTGCTTTTGATTCCTTTGCTACTAACTTGTGCTTCCACCAAGTGATTGCAATATATAACTAGAAAAAAGAACAAATAAAAGTGATAACAACATAAAAGCTTAGGGTTCTCTCCACCAAAAGATTACATGAAGAGTCAATAAGGCAAAAGAATATTAATTTTTAAGTCCAGAATCTCCAGCTAAAATTTAACACAAAATGAGACCACATAAAAACATATAGTAAAAGAATGAATGGGAAACAATAACATTTGGAATCCATTAAAGCAAATTTCACAAAACCTGAATCACTTAGCTGGAGAACACAATTTCAAAGACTATTCAAGCAACCAAATTTGTTGATGCGGAAATCTGTTCGCTTGATGACCGACCAGATATTCGTCCACCAACGGTTAAGTTGTCAGCTACTGTTCTCTTGCTCGACCTGCGTTCACCAAAAACAGATCAGAGACGCCGGTGGTTTTGCCGGCGTAAACCCTCCGATGCTTAAGTTAGCACAAGGTTCCGGGAAAACAATATAGTTTGAATATATGAAGGGGGTTTTTGTTTCACAATTCCCAAGTCTGGGTCCAATTTGGCAGCGTTTTCCCTCTCTTAATTTTTTTCCCTTCTTCAACGGTTCTTCCTCCTTTTATAGCCGTTATTTTCCGTTCCCATTCTGTCTTCCTTTCCCCTTTTTTCGAGTAGTGGTCAGTTATGGAGCTTTAATTGCGACATTATGGGTAACTGTAAGTATTGAAAGCCTCGTAACGGTTCCGGGAAAAACGCAAACGCCACGAGTCTGTGGGATCGCTCTCCCGCTCTTTCCGGAAACGGGTGTCAGCTCGGCATATATTTCTGGTCGGGTTCTCGTTCCTGGTCGGGCCATCGTTTCTGGTCGGGTCACATTCGCTTCCACGCTCCGTTTGCACCATTTGATTGAGGTGAGCCGTACTAGGGCGGAAGTAGTAGCCTGGCCGACCTGGTGCTTGTATGTACTCAACAAAATTCCCATTTCAAATTCACAAACGGAAAAATTTGGAAACTAAAGCACTAGCAAAATCGACTGGCATAACAATTATCGTGCATTCATTTGGCAAAGCTAAAATAAACACCAGATTTCACAAATCAAATAGAAAAGATGAACAAAATCGATATAAAAAAACAAAACCAACAAGCTTAGAAATAGAGCTAGAACAAAGCAAGCTTAATTAATTTAAATTTACTACATTTCTCAAAATGTTTCAGCAAGTTCAAACTAGTTTCCTTCAAACAAGCGACCTGGTTTAAAAAATACTAATCACTATTACAATCAAACAACGAAGAAACTAAGGAACAATTATTCAAAATAAACATTACATGTGGATCAAGAATCTGTTTTCATTTTTCGATATATCCATTTGGATCAACAGATGTAAGGGCTACTCTTTCTTGCAGTTCATATATTCTCATAGCATGAAAAAATTAAAATCGATAAATCAAAAATGAAGTGAATAAAAAAAATTGAGACAACCATAAATCTCTTGTTCTCACTTGCGTTCTTAAGGGCTTGACCCAAAGTTAAAAAGCTAGCGCTTTACAGACTACCTACGAAGCCAAATTGGCTCTGCCTTTTACATACACCTCCCATCGGATCCCAACAAATTACCTCATATTGTTGATTGTTCTTCTCCAGTTGCTCACATTAGATTCAATTTTGTCACTTTCACCTATTAAATTGGTCAATAAATTAGGGTTTTGCTATTTTGTTACCAAATCACGATTTGATTGACTTCGCACTTGCCATTCAGATAATGGAAGGAAAGGAACAAACCCAAGTGTAAACCCTAGACTTGCAACAACGAAACCATGATGAATTTGCTCGAAATAGATGATGAAGGCCATGATGAAAAGGATGGGTTTTCCAGCAACTAAAACTGAGTTTTGTGGCTTCAAATTGCTCCGATTAAAAGAGGGTAATAGGTTTTGGTTTTGGATTGATGAATTTAAAAGGGGGGAACGTATTTGATGATGTGAAAAAATGAGAAAATCTCTGAATTTTCCCAAGAATTGGCAGTGATGTTCTAAACGTCACCGCTTAGTAAAAAAAAATAATAAATTAAGAAATTGGCATATTATTTTGTTTTTTAACTTTTTTAATTTCATTTTCTTATTAATTATTGTTGGGGGGGGGGGGGGAACGTATTTGATGATGTGAAAAAATGAGGGAACCTCTAAATTTTCCCAAGTATTGGCAGTGATGTTCCAAATGTCACCATTTAGTAAAAAAAAATAAAAAATAACACTTAATTTCGTTTTTTAATTTTTTAATTTCATTTTATTTTAAATTTTATTATTATTATTTTTGTTGTTGTTATTGTTATTTCACAAATGTATAACACTCATTAATATTTACTATAAATTATAAAATAACAATTAACAACATTGTTTATAAGCATGTTGTAAAAAATTTTGATTAATTGACAACAAGCATAAGACCGTTGTTAGAAATATTTTGAGCAACATGCAAACCTGTAAGTTGTTAAAAATTATTCAATTTAACAATGTTCTATAAAAGCAGTTGCGAAAACTTTCTTATATTTGACAAGCACAAGAACGTTGTATATTACTTTTTAGCAACATGCAGACTTGCATGTTGCGAAATGTTACGAAATGTAGCCATATAACAACATACATGTTTTAATTTGAACGTTGTGGTTTTCTCTTTTGACAACATTTAATTAACGCACGTTGCTAAAGTGTTGTTGTCTAGAGATGGCCAATGGGCCGGGCGGCACGAGACACGGCACATGTCCATACAGTACGGCACAACACGAGCACATTTCAGTAGGGCACGAGAAATGTATGTGGGTTGTGCCAGACCTAGAATTTTAGGCACGCGGCTTTAAAAGTACAGCACGATTAGAAATGGGTCAAAGCATGGCACGCTTCATTGGTGGGCTAAGCACGCGGCCTGTGGGCCAAAATATATTAAAGTAATTTTTTAATGAAAAATAAATATAAATATCATGATTTTACAAATATCTTGAAATTAATTTTTTATTATTTTTTTAGCATAGACTTTTTTAACATTAATTTAAGTCCTAGTTTAAATAAATATTCTAATTTTTTTATGTTTATAATTTATTAAATAGATAAATAAATATCATGATTATATAAATGATAAATAAAAAAATTTTACGACATTAATATTTCATTTATGAAATCATAACTTAGTTAATAGTTAATGGAGATATGTTTCATTTGTGAATGAAATATTTTTCATATTTATGCACAAAAAAATAAAATTATGAATAAAATATTTTTATGATAAGTTAAAAATTACATTTTCATTCAATGGAGTTTATGTGCCATTATAATATTAGTAGTATTAGGTGTAATTGTTATTCTAGAATTATAATTTTATTTTTCATTAATCATTGCTATGATCTATGAAATTATTATTATTATTATTATTATTAGGCTGGTGGGTTTAAAAAAGCATGCTAGGCATATGGGTTTCAATAAAGCACGCCACGCACGTGGGCTTTTTTAGGCACGCTGGACATGTAGACTTAAAAGAAAAAAAAAGGTTGGTGGGCTTTTTTTGGGCACGGCCCACGGCACATCACGGGCATGGCACGAGCAAGCTCGTGTAGTGGGCCGTGCCGGGCCCTTATAAAAAAAAAGTGGGCACGGTACAGCATGACCCACCAAATTGGTGGGTCGTGCCGTGCTGGCCCACGAGCTTGTGTGTGCCGTGTCGTGCCAACTGGGCATCATTATTGTTGTCTTAGCCTTATTTTCTTGTAGTTCACCTATCAAAAGGAGAGAATAACAAATAAGACCAAAAAAACATATCATTAGGGATGACAAAAACCGAATTTGGATCCAGATCCAGAATAAACTTTTGGCATCCCAATCCGGAAAAAAAATATGAGGATCCATATGCGGGTAACATCTGCATGGATTGCGGGTGGATATTCTGGATTTTTGGATCCACATAATAATAAATTTAAGTATAATTTTAAATTTAATAATCTTTATAATAATATTAAATAAAATTCAACTATAATTTAACAATCAACAATTTAACATCAATTCAACATATAAAAAAAATACAACAATGCCATAAATTCACAAACAATAATTTCACAATATAAATTAAATAAAAAAAATAAAAAAATCTAAGGTAAACCGATTTATTACAATATTCTTTAATTATTATTATTATTTTTTTAACATATTTTCATAGTTAATGAAGATTATAGAGTTAATTATGCTTATACATTCAAATAAATAATTTAATTTATATTTTTTTCAATTGAAATTTCATTAAATAAATAATTTAACTATAAAATAATGCGGATCCAGAAATCTGATTTTCTGGATGCATTTGCATCTAGATCCAGATCCGCACGGATCTTGATTTTTGAGATCTGGGTCCACATTTTTTAACATGCAGATTCAGATTTTTCCGGATCCGGAAGAGTTTATTGCCAACCCTACATATCATTTGAAAGACTCTTCATTTATTGATGTTGGGATAGCTCTTGCTCTTGATTATATATACGGTCAAAGAAATTACTATTACTAGAAAAAAAAAAAGCTTTCCTGACACCAATTTAGTGTCATAAATTACTTTTCTCGATACTTGTTAATTGTGTCAGTAGTGCTCCCAGTAGAACATACTGACACTAATTTTTGGTTTAAGTGATTTTTGTGTTAATAATTCATATCTCTATAGTATCACCAAAATAGTGACACAATGGTGTTAGTATATTATGATACTATTTAAATGTCAGTAATTCGTGTCACTATAATATCATCAAAATAATGACACAATGGTGTTAGCATTTAATGATATTATTTGCATGTCAACGATTTATATGACTACAATAACATAAACACATTGAATCAATATCATAAAAAATCATTAACGTTATTTTAAATATTTAGTGTCAGTGTTTAGTAATGTTATGCTGCTTTTGATTAATAATATATTTTTGTTTTAATTATCTTTTTCCTGTTTGTTTTACAATTAAAAAAGCTTAAAATTCCAAATATACCAAATCTCACAACACAATTCACATAGTAAACATTCCAAATATATTACTTAAAGTAATATAATTCAACTACACTATTTGAAAAAGAAAATATAAGTACCAAATCAAGTTTTACACAAGTTGTAAACAACAAAATATTAAATAAAGTTTGAATAAAACATTAACTAACATGAAGCACAATAATGTCATTGATCATCCACACGTGCCTTCATTTTTTTTCAACCTGCAAGTACATAAAATCAATTAGTACACCACAAATAATAAATCTTGTATATTTGAAAGGAAAATAATAATAAATTACTCATATATTACCTCACGATTATAGGCTGTAATTAACTTGGCAACGTCTATACCCCATTGATCACGAAGTCTAGAGAGGTCTGTCATGGTGTATTATCTATTCCCTTGAACTTCAATTTCAAAACAGCAAGTTATTCATAAAAAAATCTTTATAAAACTATTTAATTATCATTCATTTAAATATATGCATGTAAAACAATTAACTCCAATAATATTATTCTTTTATCTAAAATTATACCAGCACTCACTGAACATCTTGACCATGCTGATAAATGAAAAACATTTCAACAAGTAATTATCATATCAATTACTACTTTTTAGTTAACTTATATAGTAATGTTTGAAGCCGAAGCAACTTGTGAACACCAACGGTAATCAATTTAATGCAAATATGGATGTAGTATACCCATTATTGTAAGTAACTTTACTTATAGCATATGCAATGCATACAAAATTTGGTAAAAGTATAACAATCAAAAAGCACACATTTGGTCTAAGGTTCAAGGTTTTTTTGAGTTGATTCATTTCACAATGCAGTAAAGCATTACAATAAAGTATTGTAAAAACTATTTTTGATACTTACATTATTTTTTAGAATGTTCACATTTGCCACAATATTTTGAATGTGCTTCATCATGTAGTACCAAATTCAAAGTTGCTAGGTTTCCTCGGACGCTACAAAATAAAACTGACATAAATTTTCTTTTTTTATTTTCGGATATAAGCAATCATTATTTAGATTTGTCTCATTTTTACTTTGACAGAGACCCATCAAACATTGACCTTTGCATCAGAGTTTAAAAATTGGTATATTCTAATCCCACTACAATGAAGACATAGCAAATGTTAGCAAATAATTAACATAAAAAAAAGCATGATCAAAGATAAAAATAAAACTTAATTGATTCACAATTTGCATCACCTCTTTATCAGGATTACCATCCAAAGGATCAAGACAGTAGATTGTATGTCTCACTAAATCTTTCATTTCTTCATAAGGTTCAACTTGTAAATAATGATTCAGTTGGGGTTAAAGAAGAAGCCCGTTTTGTAACAAGCAATGAGGGTTTTCATTCATTTTTCAATTTGGGGAAAAATGGAAAAAGGAAACATAGTGTATACTTTTCATTATCTATTTTAATAAATTGAATTCAATTTGTAAATGGACAATAGATAGCAGAAGAGATCGAGAGAAGGAAAACAAAAGAGAAAGAGTGAGGGAAAGGTTATGATAGTAATAGAGAGTTTGGGTATGATAACGAGATGGGGAAAATTGGCTAAGTTTAGGTTATGTGGTGAACAATTTGAATAACGAATAGCCCACAAAGCCAGAGAAAGTGAGTAAGGATAGCTACAATGTGCCACATTCCATGTGAGATTTTGAGTTTTGTTTTATATATTTTATGCGTAATGTAACTTGTATAATATTGTGATTTTTGTTATGTTTTCTCTCATTATTAATATGATCTAATTCTAATAATGTCAATTGACTTGTGTTGTTATTCTATTTGTTATAGCTTCAAATCTAACAATGAAACATTAGTTTATGAATTTGTTGATTGTTTTAGAACATGTGGTTCTTAATATTTTATGGACAATTTTGCATACCGTAAAACAGTAGTATGTTTTATTTGTCATTATGCTTTTGTTTGTTGCTAGTGAAATTGATTATTCAAATGGTAAAACACTCTCTTTTCAAATTATATTTATGATTTTGACTTATTTCTTAGACCACTAGTTACCTAAATAAATTTCAAAGGAAGTTGGAGCTATACAAATATTAGAGTTAATTCCTTACAAATTTTCACTAATTCTATGAAATAATTTCAGCTAAGATACTTATTGTAAAGTGCTAAACTAAATATAAGTTTTTCATACATTCTAAAACTATTTTTGACCATTATCTTAATATGCTGAAGATTTAATTCTTTTATCAGCCATAGTTAATAATTGTATGCTTGTTTTTTTATACATTTTTGTTTGTAACAGTCCTATAAATTAACTGAGGAGCTGTGTTATGGTTAATTATTAGAGGCTCTTATTAGTTTTCTATAATTCTTCCTTTTGTAGAACTTTGGAGCTACAAAGAATACACTATGTTTGGAAGCGAAGGATTTTCACATGTGGGATCCACAGAGAAATGTTAATTTTTTTTCCTTATGTATAACAATGTAAAAGTTTCATTGATTGTATATTATTGAATTTTTTTTGAAATGTTTACACTATTGATTTATTATAATGAAAGTTTTATTTTTAATTTTTAATATTGTTCCATGTGTTGTACTTTTTAAAGTCTAGTGATGTTTACATTTTATTTAACAAAGTAAATGTAACACTCCACTATATTATTTACTAAAAAATGCTTAAAAACACAGTTACTCTTAATATAAATACGAATTTTAAAAGTTTAGCACAATTCAACAAAAATTTTCTTACAAAAAAGTAAAAGTCATATAGAGATTTCTTAGTTTATTTAAAAACTTAATTATTACATAAAGACAAGATATTTATTTTTATTAACACAAAGCTGAGCCCATCATAAAATCCCAAGGTCGGTTATGCTCATATGCACTTCGTCTTAGTTAGGACTTGGCGCCAACTTGCCCTACTCATCGTTACCTGCAATGTAAGGATTTAGTGAGCTAATATTCAGTAAGGTAACACTTTGATGCATATATAAATTATTATGCATATGGATGGCCATATTAAACTCTTAAAATAAACTTAGAAATACAAAACAATTTTATTTGGGCCCTAGGTATGTTGCACTACAAGGCTAACGCTTTTACTCTTTAAACAATATGTCCTTGGGCCTCATTAGTTGATCTTTTGGCCATTACGTCTTGCTGTCCCCAAAAGATTTCTTTCAACTTAGCTTTGAGGGCTTGCCCTCCTTAGGACTTTGCTACCTGGTAGTACAACCACCTATTTGTCATAAATTCATTTCTGAAACGTTTTCTTCATAATGTAGTTCATGATATGCATGCATCCAATGCAACTTATAATATTTGAAATTCCTCGATGCATAACAAAATCAACACACAACATTATTTAAAAACAAGAGTATTTAGTATAGGTGGCATAGTCGACCATAATATAATTAAATATAAGTATCACATATCAGAGTCGACCATGATATCACATATTAGGCGGCAAAACCGACTATAGCATCACATAATAGGCGACAGAGCCGACCATGACATCACATATTAGGCGGCGATGCCGACCATATAAAGATTTAGAATATAACTTATCACACTATAACAATCATCATAATATAAAGGGATTGTTAAAACTAAACTTAAGTATAAAATTAATTTGTCCTTACATTGCAGTTGAAGTGTTACTTACCTCTTGATCTTGATTTCTCTAAACCTTTATAAGGATTCCTCTACTCTTGTTATTATGACTTAGAATAGAAGGGACTAATGGATGACTAGGATTTTGCCACCATAACTCTTGATCAATAGTTGAGATTAACCTTAATAAATAACTTACTAAATTTTAGAATTCTTTAACTTTCTCTATACTTCTTCGTACATCATTGCTTATGTCATCCCTTACGTCATCATTTCTTATGTCAACATTCCTTAAAATTAAATATTATAAACTCAAGGGGCTTGTTAGCTTAAAAATAAATTCTACTATATTTAAGAAAATTGTATCTCACAATAAAGACTAAATTATAAATAAAAGAAATTTCTTGTTTTAAAAAATAGAAATAAATAAAATTTCCACGACAATTTCTCTCTACTATCGTAGATTATCATAGCAAATCAATATATGTCGTGACATTGTAAATAAAATTCATTATTTTAATTATTACGGGAGAGTAGTTGTTGTGGTTAAAGTGACTATCAATGGAAAAACTCTTTCATTGTGTATTTCTTTTCACGCATAATTGACTGCGTTAAGTCTATGCCACTGAAAGCAAAAGACGTTCCACGGCTAAAGGATCAATGGCATCTCCAATTATGCCATCAAAACCTTTTAATAGCACATTCTCTCTGCTGTTAAAAGTCATATTTGTTGTAGTGACTCCTTTAAGTTGAAGTAGGAAAACCAAGAAATAAAGGGTTGTTGGGTGATTTAAAAATTTTAAGGAACTTTCTATTTCAAATTTTCATGATTCATAACACAATTTTATAACCATAATGCATAATTGAACTTATGTGTTATGAATTATCATAAATCATATTTCATAATCCAAACACAATCTCACCGCAGTTGAAGCACCTAAAGGAGAATTTGGTGCCATAATTCACAATTCAAATTCACAAAACATAATTCTTAAATTCATCCACAACACTTAATCGACCATAATTTAGTAATGAAATAAATTAAAATTAAAAATTAACAATTAAATACACACTTCATTCATTCTCAATTTGCTTCCCTACAACTCCAGCAACTAATGATCAACTTACAATATTAGGAATACCACCAAAATCAACTGCCTATCAAAAGACAAGAATAACAAGTAAGACCAAACAAAATACTACTGGAGAGACTCTTCATTGATTGATGTTGAGATCGCTCTTGCTCCTAATTATATATTCAGTGAAATCTCTAAACTTTGAGTTTCTCCAAATTATTAATTTAATTTAAAAAAATTTAATCTATCTATTTTTTTAAAGAAATTAAAAATACTAAAATAACATAAAATAGAGCCTTATGCTCTGCATAAAGTACCTGTCATAATGAAAATAGAACACTTAATATCTTTTACGTTTTCCAATGGCAATCGAAATGTTTTTTACAATTTTTATCGAATTTATTTTTACTATTGTATGACTGAAGTTTGAATTGTTGATCAACAATTCCTTCTAAATTTGAGACAATTTGACTAATTTTTTATTTGTTCCTAATCAAAATACCAATATAATTTTTTTAGAGTAACAATACAATAAAATTTGTTTAAACAATACAAAAATAGTTGCAAGTTGGGAATAATGTCCTTTAGGCATTCAATTTTTGCAAAAATATTTCATTTTGTTATTGGGCACCAACATACTAGAATTTATAAGGAGCAATAAATAGAATAAAAGAAAAAGATTTGACGAGCATCATAAAATATTACACATGTTCACAAGTATACATCCAAAATAGTTTTAATATACAAATATTGATGAACAAGACTCCTTTTTTACCTTCAATTTTTACATCTTATAACAAGTATGTAACGATATCTTTATAATAACTGATTTTTAAAAAAATATTTTCTGCAAGTTGTATTTGGGGCTATCTAATTTCTGATTAAAAATGATGTTATGTGAATTTCTTCATCCATTAATCAGTTTCAATTCCATAATGATATATGCACTTTTGATAACTGTAACAACACACATTCCCTACATTTACAGTAATATGATATTTTCATAGAGTGCTTCAATGTAAACAAAGAAGATAAGTCGACTCTTTTTGAGATAAGAACTTTTCAATCTTTTTTTTAATACTATTACACAGGACTGTTACTGATATTACATCAGATATTACAATTAATATTTACAAACAGACTCTATAATTGGAACATTCGTCGTGGCATGTACTCCTCTGAAGCGCTGCCTAAATTATTCAAACATTCTCAAATATTCGAGGGTTGTCCACTCCACTCACATTTCGTGAGAGATAGACTGGCTCTACTCAATTATTTGATAATTGAGGGAGGATTGTAAATAACTCCCATAAATATTTTTATGGAGGTTCGAACCTTTGCACTCAATATTGTAAGTGCAAGGGCTCTCACACTGGACCAAAGACCCATTGGTAACTTTTTCAATCTTTTGAGTTGAAGTGGGGAAGATGAACTTAAAACCAATAAATAAAGTATTGCTGGGTGATTTAAAAATTTTAAGGAACTTTCTATCTCAAATTTTCATGATTCATAACACATAAATTCAATTATGAATTTATGTGTTATGAATTATCATAACTCATAATTCATAATCCTAACACAATCTCATAAACCATAATTAATAAATTAAATTTATAAATCATACTTCTTAAATTCATCCACCATACTTAATTGAATATAATTTATTAATGAAATAAAATCAAATTAAAAATTAACAACTAAATAAACACATCATCCATTCTCAATTTGGTTTCCGATAGCTCCACAACTAATGATCAACAACTTCATCAACATACAATCTTAGCAACACCAAAATCAACCACCTATTAAGAGGAAATAATAACAAGTAAGATCAAACAAACATACTACTTGAGAAAATATTAAACGTTTGGGAAGGACTTTGTGATGGGTGTGGTTTCGATATCGATCTAGGTGTGTTCATCTATCTGTGTGATAATTGCTACTTTAACTTGCATCTTGAATGCATATCGCTAAAGCCAAACATTAAGTACGAAGGTAATCGGCGTCTTCTTATTCTAATGAAAAATAGTTCCTTTCATTAGTTTCAAGCTAACAATCGTATGTTAATTTCAATTTTTATCTTGCACCAAGTACTAACACTATTGATCAAATATTTTTATTTTTCAATATATTTTCCCAATGAGATCTTTCGAATCTTCTAATACACATGCCTTTGCAAAGACTAAAGATCTCTCTCTTAAATTGCATGTGTATCTTTTATAGGGCAATTTGAATCTATTTATTTCTCACCATCTACTCTTCAAGGGTATTTAAGATTTATTTTCCTAGTTGGTACATTATACCTTTCTAAAGGCAAAATATTCAATAATTTAATATAGATAAAAAATTTTGCTTTATATGCAAACATGGCCTTTTCAAGAGCACTAAATTTTTTCACTTCAACTTCCCATGAATTAAATTTTTGCATCAGTTGATCTATTACATACTTCAACATTCATATATTTATTTTTCTCGACATTTCGTCTTACAAGGACATCATATCAACCAACAATCATACTTTCTTTGTGATTTTTTATTTTCACATATCAATAAATTCATTCAATAATTGATCAATAATGCGCATTGTACAATAATCTTGTTAAACTTTAGGTTCAAATAAATTAACTCATATAAAGTTCAAAATAGGATAAAGGTGAAATAAATAATTTATATTGCCTATCAAATATATATATCACTTTGCTCCCCCTAATTGTGGGAGAACTTTCACAAAATATTTAAACTTGCATAGCAAATTTGCTAAGCCAAATTAGTGAAGATTTTGGATTTGAACTTCTTGTCCATTACCAATATTGATTCAATTTCATTCCACTTTTGATGGTATAAGATTCAAAAGTTGATTTTTATAATAAGATCTATAGCCATTATAATTTTGAAAAAAGATTTAATAATGGTTATATCTAATGCTCATCCACAAGTAATATCTAATGCTCATCCACAAGTAATCTGTTAAAGAATTGAATTAGTTACGATTTTCTTTTATTCAAAAACTCATTTTTATCTTTAACAAAAGAAACCATAACATTAATTTATATTGGCATTATTGATTTGCCACTACATGGTTAAGCTATAAAATCATGTGTTCTCTAATATGTTTTCTTTTATATTATTCTCTCTATATAATTTCAAATGACATAATCATTCGAGCTTTTGAAATTATCGTCAAACTTATATATGAAGTTTTAACTCCTTCAAGGAGATGATCATGAAAGAAAATCATAATATTTTATAATCCTTCAGAGATTGATTTCTTCCACAAAATTATTTTAGTACTATTCATGATCTCAAACATGTGAATATTAATTAGACTTTAGTAATTCAAAATAATCACAAAAGAACCGTCCATCAAGAATTCAATAAAAACATATAAATCAATTAAAAACTTACAACTCATTCCTATATTTTTTTATATCAATTATTTTTGAAAATTATCTAATATAAAATAAGCATGCAAAAATCTATCACTAAAAGTCTAAGAGGTTGAAAACAGAATAATGAGCCAACGAAGCCAAAAAGTTGTTCGAACTAGAAACGAATAATTTTTTTTAATGACCACAATTATTACTCAAACATTTTTTATTGTCATATTTTTCCTTTAAATTATTTCAAAGAACCAATTATGCCTTGCTTATAAATTCATTTTGTAACTCTTTTTCAGAGATAATGAGAAGGAAATTTGTATATAGTCTTACATGACATGTATATGAACTCATAATATTTGTATAGTCTTTTAGAGACATGTAAAATCTACACTCTTAATCATGAATAAGATACTAGTGAATGATAACATAATTTTGAAATAGTCTTTAGGAACATATTTTGAAAGAAAACATTCATTATGTGTAGTGCAATCTTTTAAGGAAGCATTCTTAATTTTCTTTCATTGTATATTACAATATTCACACTTCAAGGTGATTTTTTTTTTAATTCCCAGAATACAAAATATATAATAGCAATTGAATATTATAATAAGAAGCATCAAACAATAGCAATATCAATGAATGGAACGTTAGATAAACATTGCTACAATTCCCATAAAATATATATAATGATTAATAATGGAATGAATTCACATGTCTATTCTCCTAAATTACGGAAATCATATAAATATGATTGTAGACAAAGTTCAGATAGTTCAATTCATACCTTTATGATTAAGATCATAAGAGAGAAATTTGCCATACTACTTTTTGGCTAGAAACTCATGCGGATAACATGTTAAATTATTTATTAATTAGGAGCACAACAATATATTACAAGAAAGAGATAAAGGAAATAAGAGACACAATGTCAAGAGAGAAATTTTATTCAATCTGAAGTGTATACAAATGAGGAGTAAAAGCCTGCTTTTATAGTGATATAACCATAAAGTAGTAAGTAATACATCATAATTATAATAGATAACAACCCTCAAATTAGGGAGGTAATGGAAGTTATAAGTGGTGAAAAGTTGCTTGTGAGGAGATAAAATGTTGCTTTGATGAACATCGACATAAATTATAATTGTTTCATAATAGTTCACTTACTTATTAGATAAGGTGTATTTTTCATCATGTTCAGCTATGAATACCATCTTTTAGGGATATCTTAACTAAATATCCCATAAAGGATTACACCCTAAAAATATAGTTGTTTGAATATTCTAATTTAGATATTTAACTGAGATACTTATGTTAGATTTTTTTAATCTAGCATTGTTGGATCATTAATCTAATGTTAGACTTATATGTGAATAATTATGTGTTGTGGATTGTCATATAAGGTTCGGCCTAATTAAAAGTGATCCATTAAAGTTTTTAGTAATTTGAGCTTTAATGTATATAATAGTGTTGGCCTTTAATGTGTAGAGATCTAATGGTATTCTAATTTTATGATGGGCAGAATTAGAAATGCCTAATGACAACAAGAAAAAGGTTTCTATATAAGTGGTTATGGTCCCCAAAGTTAAAGATAATGTTGTATTTGGTTGAAGAGAAAATTCTAAGGTGTAGAGAGAAAATTATTAAATTGAATTCATTTTATTAATCACAATGAAACTAAAGAATTACAAAGGTTTACATATACAAGTCGGGAACATTCTATCAACAACAAAAGCATGAGCATGACCTTTGCTACTTGTAACAAACTTTGAGCGGGAAAATTGTAACAAACTCTAAGCAATTAACCAGCAGCATAATTGACTGCTGACATGGCTACTGATGACTCGGCAAATGATTTACTATTTTGCTGACTTATCTGCTGACATTGGAAGCTTATTTCAAAGCTTATTTTTAACACGCAGGTCACACGAGTTTTTATATTCTTTCTGATATCCCATAATCAGAGAGAGACCATAGAGAAATTTAAAGGATTCTTTAAAAGAACGTGTAAATCTGAAAAGCCAACCACACAACTCCAGAGAACAATTCAGTGTTATAGGTTCAGGTACGCTTCCACATAATTTGTTATTGATTCTTTGTGATATAATATGAATGTTCTTGGGTTATAGGTGATGATATTTACCAAAAGATTTTTTGTTCTAACAACTTAATGATGTGTTATCAATTATTGAATATTATATGTATGGTACTAATTGATTTTATTATTATATTAACTTATTATTTTTATAATCCACTCGAGGGATGACAGATATGATATTACATCAGTAACTATCTCAATTAAATATCTAAAATAAGTAGGCATTTACTCATTCTAAATTGAGTTGTCCCAATAATTTGACACTTTGCGGAAATTTTCTGAAATTAGAAGAATATTAAGAAATTTATGCTCTTTTGCTGAAAATAATTCTTAAAAAGACACTCTCTCTCAACTCTCCCACCATAATCTAGCCCTCTATGTCTCCATCATTTGATTTGGAATACTCACTTTTCCAATACCAATTGAGCATAATATTTTTCTCCCAGTTACTCTTTGATCAATTTTGTCAAGATTTCATATATCATCTACTCTTGCATAGTTGATTCTTTGAAAAATTAACAAATAAGCTATTTTTTTAAAATCAAATAACAAATACAATACCATGATCAGTTTGCCAAAATGAAAGAAACAAGATTGGTATTGTCAGGATTTTAAAATTAAAAAAATATTTATGGAGCTAGTAGTTTGATGGTGAGCAGTTGTCAAAGTTTTAAAGGTTATATTTAGATAGAAAAATATTTCTAATAACAAATTAACTCAGAGATATTATAGTTGTATCAAATTTTATTAAAAGAGTAATTCCTAAAGCGGAAATAACTCTATCCTAATATTAAATTTTATTTCCATAAAAACTGCAAACTACTCTCCACCATCCCCAACATGTATTACCATCAAGACGGTGCACTGCAAGATAATATTAGTTCCTTCTTTCTGTCATTAAATGTGATACTTAATACTCCCCCACCAGATCAACTCTCCCCTAAAAGATTCTAATATTGTTAATTAATTCATTTGCTATAGTTTATGAACTAGTGTATTATAGGCTTATAGACATTCCAATATCTTTAGTTTTGTCTTTACATAATCTGTCACTGTCCAAAGATAAATTAGTCTCTTAACCTTATAATATAGTTTAAGGGTTGTGGAAAGTTTATACACTTTCAAACTTAAGGTAAACCGTTCATAATTTAAAAATTTTCTAATTTTTATTAAACAACAGCTATAAAATTGATAATTTTTCTCAAATATTTAATAGTATTAATTTTAGATTACAAATGATGATCCTTAAAATACTCTATACACTATTGTAAACATGTATTTATTTCATTCTTTTTTTTAATAAAAAGGGGTAAGTTAATTTAGAATACTTGGCCCAATATTTGATACAAGCTTCCCAAGACTCAAATTAAGTAATCACTTGTCAGGTTGTCAAACTAATTAATTAAATTTTAGTTATTTAGAAAACAATTTATATTTTTCTCTTATTTACTTGTGCATGCAGAAACGTGCATGACTCGTAAAACGAGGGGGGAAAAAATCGGTAACGTCAATAATAATCTTGGTGACGGTGCTCGGTAAGCGTGAGATTTTAGGAAAATCTACTAAAAAACAGTATATAATTTATGTAATTCACATAAAAAAAATATATGTTATAATTATTATAATTTAATATTTACCAGTACATAATCGAATCGAAATTTTGCACTCTAGAGTCTTCTTACAGTGCATAGGAGTAATCATACATATTAAATGGATTTACCCACTTCCAGCTAACGCCTGCTCTTTTTTTCAAACAAAATATTAAATTTGGTTGTACGAGATACAGGTGCCGTATTCTAAGCAAGGGGAAAAGAGAGAGAGAGCGCGGGGGACACAAAAAGATGGTGATTATTGAACAGAACCATATCCACGAGCATCCTTTATCACTCGTTGCTGAGGATAAAGGTAGGCTAACGTGCCCTTCGTGCGGCGGTTACTTGGATGAATCCTACAGCTGCCAGTCGTGTGGGAAGAAACTCCCCCAGGGATGCTTTGCTTGCGACGGCGGACTCTCAGCTGGTATTAGTTTGTATATCTGCAAACAGTGCTGGCCTAGTAACAAGTCTCCTTTGTTTCATAAATCTTGTGCTGAACTACCGCAACAGCTCCAAATCGCCTATCGTCCCCACTGCTCTTTCCACCTCAAAGAAGAATACACTAGTTCATCGAGTGTATTCTCTTTCATGCGGAACATCCCATTTGATTGTGATTTCTGTAGCCAATCACACACAGGCTATAGGTACTGCTGTTACCTTTGCAATTTCCAGATTGATGCTCGATGCGCTGCACTTGTCGTCAAATACCATCAATCAGATGTACATCTGCAACATTTTAGTCACCGGCATCCGTTAGTGGCTTCGCCGGCGGCGGGGGTGGTGGAGGCTAAAAAATGCAAGATGTGCTGGAAAGACATTCTTTATGGGGAAATTAGCTATTGTTGTGCACCATGTGAGTTTTATATCCATAAATCATGCGGTGAATTGCTGCGAGAGATCCAACATGATGAATTCCATCCACGCCACCGTTTGACACTCGTTGAAAATAATAAGCCTTCGGAGAGGATTTGGATTTGCGATGGGTGTGGTTTCGATATCGATCAAGGTGAGTTCATCTATCGGTGTGGTAATTGCCACTTTAACTTGCATCTTGAATGCATATCACTGAAGCCAAACATCAAGTACGAAGGTCATCAGCATCTTCTTACTCTAATGAAAAATAGTTTCTCTCATTATTGTCAAGCTTGTTGTCTTGAGATTGAGGGTACTTTCTCTGTTCGATGTGTCGAGTGTAAACTCGATTTTCATGTCCAGTGTGACTCAGGCTCAGCATCACTACCACTATTTGTCGATCATAAAGATCATAGCCATCGTCTCATCCTCATTCCAGGAGAGTACGTCAAATCTGTTCACTGTTGTGAAGTCTGTAACAAAGAAACAAATCGGAAGCACCCCTTTTATATTTGTTTTGTATGTGAGTACTACGCACATCCGCGCTGTGTACTTACTCAAGTAACACTCTATGAAAGAGAGAGATTAAATCATTTCAGTCATGATCATTCCTTGTTTCCTGTTGGAAAGAAGATGGATGATGGTGATGATATTGCTTGCTATGCATGCAACAAATTAATCCAAGCCCACCCGTCATATGGCTGCGATGCCTGTAGAGTATATCTCCACAAAAGCTGTGCCGAGCTACCTAGGCGGATCCAACATCGTCTCCACCCACATCATCTCGTTCTAATAGAATCATCAAATTTGATATTCCTCGACGACACATGCAACGCTTGTGATAAAGATTTAAACGGCTTTATATACAGCTGTGAATCTTTTTGCGATTTCTATCTGGATCTTGACTGTGCTTCAGAACAACCCTCAACAAAACGCAATGCCTACTTCAGGGACGAGTGCAAATACCATGAAGGTGGAGACAACATCGGACATTATAGTCATTTTCATCAATTGACCCTCTTGGAGGAGGTTGATTTGGAAATGGAATGTAAGTTGTGCTACAAAAACATCCATGGTCCGAGCTACGGTTGCACCCCATGCATGTTTTATATCCACAAATCATGTGCCGAATTGCCACAAAAAGAACATTACCCTTTCCATCGACATCAGTGCTTGAAACTCCGCTTAATTGCATCTTCGGAGGAGTATCGTTGTGATGCGTGTAGCTTCTATATTAATGGTCCAGGCATATGCTACAGTTGTGATGAGCACTTCTGTACCTTTAACTTGCATCATCAATGTGTGTCTTTGAAGCCAAATATAAAGCACGAAGGGCACCAGCATCTTCTTCTTCTAGTTGAGAATATGTCCTATAAAAGTCAATGCCAAGCATGCCTCTGTAAAATTGAGGGTACTTTCTTTGTACGGTGTATCCAGTGTCAACTCGATTTTCATGTCCAGTGTGGCCTCACCACGCTGCCTCCAACTATTCTGCATGAGAAACATGGTCATGATCTCATTCTTTCTGGCGATCAACAGATATTCGAAGACGATCTTGATCTTGTTTCTTGTGATGTATGCATGGAAGATATGAATCCCAAGCATCCTTCCTATTCTTGTGCGAAATGTGAGTACTATGCACATGTTCGTTGTGTAGTCACCGAGATACCGAAAGATGAAAAGAAGCTGAGACATTTCGAGCACGGCCATTTCTTGTTTCCATTTGAAAACAAGAGGAATGATGATATTTTGTGCAATTTATGTGAGAAATTAATCGAAGCTGATGACTTAGCATATGGCTGCGTCCGGTGCAGCTTTTATCTCCATAAATCCTGTGCCGAGTTGCCAAGCCAAATGCAACATCTCCTTCATCGACATCCTCTCACAGCCACGGCCAGGACGCAAGATTCTAGAAGGTATCGTCAATGCGATGCTTGTCAAAGAAGTTCATCAAATGGCCTCACTTATCAATGTCGGGGATGTGATTTCAGTTTGGATACCGACTGCTTTACGTTGCAACTTCGAGTCGAATTTGAAGGTGGTGGTCGTGATGGGGAGCATATTCTTTCTTTCTTTGAGAAGTTACCTCACACTTCGACATGCCAAAAGTATAGATTCACTACTCATGGGGCATCCTATCAGCGTTGTGTGAAATGCAACTTCAATCTCCATCTTTTGCATTCCCCACTACCACAAGCTATCAAAATTGAGAGTCACCATCATCCGCTGACCCTAAAGGATAGTCATGTTGATGATAATTACGGGAAACAAATTTGTGATGTTTGCGAGGAGGAAAGAAACCTAGAAGAAGGTGTTTATTGTTGTGCAGAATGCGATTTCATAGCCGAATTTAGTTGTGTGCTTGCAGAGGTACGTGTATAAATTAATTAGACTAGTAGATGTTTTTGTTTCAACATTATGGATAAATGAAGAACTGTGTGAACAGACTTTTAACAAGTTGTAAGCTGTTTGACAATGGTATCAATTCTCCTTGGATTTTATAAAATCTCCAGAGTGATCATACTACTACTGCTTAATTCTTTTTCCTGAATTAATTCTTGTTGCTTGATAGGTAACACTTGCTCTACGAGAAAAGTCCCAAGATGAAAAGTTTAGAACTATCAATAGAAAGAGCACAGATAAAGGCTTAACCATCCAGGATATGATAGACTCCTTCACCAAGGAGGAAACGGACCAATTGGATGCCTTAGAACATGATATCGAAAAGGAAGAGGAAGAGATTCGGATGATGAAGTCTTCTGACTCTGGCAATAGAGAGAGTACTGATGATCATAATTTAATAAGCAGTTCACTGCAGAAGTTTCCTTATTCGGATAAAGATTTCTTACAGCTCGTTTGCAAAGTTCCCTCTCAGATTAAGGAAATATGGAACAAGACGAAGTTCATGGCTTCGGAGGATCTTGATTCTGAGGCTATTAAAGTGGGAGATTATAAAACGATTCCGAGTTTGCGGGAGTTCTCAAAAGTTTGCTTGACAAATATGGGGATATTGGTGGCAGTTGCACTACTTTCAGCCAAGGGACAATGTCGGTTCTCCTAGTCTATTTCTGTGCAATTGTGTATAGCATGTCCAACACTCTGTTTCAGGACATCACCAATGAATTAATCTTCAGCTGGTGGTGGAACGCCATAATTTTTCACCGAGCCGGGCTTAGAGTTGACTTTTTGTTTGATCATTTGAAGCGCATAATGAAAGCTCTAGCCCGTCAAGCCGGAGTCGATCCTGAGTTTTACCACCTCAGCCTCATTCGGTACCACCATGAGGTGATGGTTAAGCTTTCTGAAGAGATTAAAGAACGGACGGCAAAACTGGACGAGTTTAACTGGCAACAACAGTACATAATATCTAGGATTCGTCAGGATACATTGAGATTAGATACTGAACAATTGAGTACAGCTCTGGAATGTTTGAGGATGCATGCAGACACTGGATTGCTTTGATTTTTTTGCAATTGCTTGCTGTATCGACGCATTTGCTTAATTTACAGTTTTATCATTCGGCTGTCCTATTTGGTTTCACCCACTGAATTTTTAAAATTACACGTTGGTATCATTTGTTTTGCTTTAATTGGGTTGATGAATTGAATAATTCTTCGTAGTGTTTGAAGAATGAATTGTACTCGTTTCTTACTAATTTCTTCATTTGCAGCTCTTACGTTTTAAGCACTATATACTTGCTGCTAAAAGAGACTAACTACAGGTGGCTTGCTGCTTACTCTGCTGCTTTTCACCTGCAATCTGCCATTGCTGATCTTTGCTTGTTGCTGCCTCAACTTGAAATTTAACTGATCTTCTCTCCAAATTACTAATTAATTAGTTACTGTATTTATTTGACTAATATTATCTAACTCTTTGCAATTATACATGTAATTTTTCACCTACCAATCGAGGTATTTTGGTTGAATTCGGATAACGACTTCTACCTAGGAATTTGTTGTTTTGATTGAAAGTATATGCTATGCTGATGAGGGTTGCTGTTAAGATTCACTTTCACAAGGATGATGTTAATTTTATTATCAAAACATATCTTATGATGTCTCAACGATGGTTTATTGACTTGCACATTTCATTGCCGAACTAACAAGGCCTTAGGTATATTTTGATAGCATAGATGCAGATTTGGGTATTGGTGTCGTATTCCAACATTAGTGCTACAGGCAGTTATATTCATCCACAAAAAAGACAGTTCTGTACAATTTCTTTTTTTCCCCTTTATTGCAGATTTGGGTATTGGTGTCGAACTCCAACATTAATGGAGTCTTATCCTCCAAAGATTGTTGGGAGCAGAGATTGTTTAGCTTAAATTTCTTTGCTTAATTAAGTTGATTGTTGGATTTTGCTTTCCTCCTTCGATGACAGGTTACTGCAATTGTTATAATGAAAATTTTCACGAAAAAATTTGACGATCCTTACTACTCGGTTGAATCTACAAGAAGGTCAAATTTGAGACACAGGGCCCATTGCTACTGGAGTTCAAGGTCTTGCAGATACATTAGTCTTACTTGGTTTTGGCATTTGATTCTCCAGAGGTAAACTTGATCCCAAAAACACGTCAACTTTAGCTGAACTTGGGACCTGGATTGCTTCTGTTTGATGACCCTTTGAAAATGAATTTCAGTGTCAACAGCTGAGCATAAACCATATGAAACATAAGTATCATGGTAATCCTGTAAGCAGGGCATGCAGTTCTGCAGGGTTCTGTTGCAATTCTTGATGTATAAATTTGTCAATAATTCTGCAGGGAATTCTCCAACTGACATGTGGAGTTCAACTCCAGATCTTTGGGACCGAGGAGCTCTACATATTAAAGAATGGTGTGAGAAATTCACTCATTGTGGCACCAATTCCGACTGCTTCAACCAGCCAAATTCTTGGAAACAACGAGCATTTTGAGCCACATACTTCCAATATCTAGGTCGCAGGGTTCTAAGGTTTGTATTGTTATAGCTTAAATACAATTAACTATCAACTTAGGCTTTTTAGCTTAAGTGGTAACTTAACTTGCCAATTATGTTCAACGACGAATTATGTTGATATGTTGTCTCTCTGTTTTTACCTTAGGCTAATTAAAATTAAACACATTTTTTTATTATGGTTTTTGAAATTTAATAATTTTTTCTTTGTATTTCACTAAAGACTGTGGGAAATCCAGCAGTGGACAATAGTCGTGAAGAATGATCTCAAATCTAGGCTTCTGGATCGAACGATGATGTCAGTTTTCCAGAATGAAGCGCGCTGTCAAGTTCCTGCATCATGAGGCCATGGACATGGACCAAAAATTTTAAAGCCAGCAGTGAATGGGCTTGGTTAAGGGCTTATGGAAATAGCCTGGACTTGGAAATTATTGGAAGCAAAAGAATGATAGGTACACTAGGAAATTATTGATAACTATGGTAAACAAATTTGTGATGTTTGCGAGGAGGAAAGAAACCTAGAAGAAGCTGTTTGTTATTGTGAAAATGCGATTTGATAGCAGAATCTGAATGCATGGTCTCGGAGTATGCCTTTACACAGATACACGGTATTTTCTTTTTAAACCATTATACTGTACTACTCCTGCAACTACACATCATCTTAGGTTAAGGCTTAACAAATTCATGTCGCTTGATTGCTAATGCTTGCACTGCGGAAAAAGCCCCACGATGCACATTTGAGAACTATCAATAAAAAAGAGTACTGATAATAAAGGCTTAACCATCCACGATATTATACACTCCTTCATTGAGGAGGAAGCAGAAGAATTCGGTGTCTTAGAACTTAATCTTGGAAAGTTAAGACATAGAGATTCGTAAGAGTTTCTTTGAGACTGGCCCCGAAGACTTCTTAGAGCCCTGGCCGCCAGTTTCCTCTGAGCTAGCTGAAATGGGCACGTGGTATTTCTTAAACCCAGATGATTTTGAGTCTCAAGTTATCTACGTCAGAGATTACAAAACGATTCCGAAGCTAGCCGGAGTTCCTCAAAACTTGATCGACAAACATGTGGATATGGGTTCTAGTTGTAGTTTCAGCCAAGGGGTAAAGTCGTTTCTCCTTCTCTACTACTGTGGGATATTGTAGAGCATGTGCAACACTATGGTTCCGGACATCACCCATTCACCCGTGAATTAATTTACAGCTGGTGGCTGCACTCCATAATGTTTCAGGGAGCAGGGATTAGAGTTGACTTTGTCTTTGAACGTTTGAAGCGAATGAGCTCTTGGTGAAGAAGACGTGGATCCGGAATTTTACCAGCTCAGCCACATTGGCTACCACCAAGAGGAGATGGCTCAGCTTTCCCCAGGGATTACAGAGCGCATGGCAGCAGTAGAGAAAACTTAGATGGGAACCAACAGTATATAATATTTAGAGTTCGTCTGGAGACATTGAGATCAAAACTGAACAATTCAGTTTACGCTCTGGAAAGTCGGAGCTGTGATTTTCAATGTAAATTATTCGTTGGAATCACTTGTTTTGTTCTAATTGGGTTGAATTGAATAGTTTTTGGTTGTGGATCAGCATAGGGAAGTAGTGTTTAATTTGAAAAACTAATGAATTGTACTCATTTCTTAATTTCTTCAATTCATTTGCAGCTCTTACATTATACACACCGCATTCTTGCTAATCAATTTTGAATTGAATTAACAATTTACGCTTGCTGTTCACTCTGCTGCTTTTATTTGGCATTGATATTCTCATCACCATCATCATGCTGTGACATAATCTTTGCTTGTTGCTGTGCACACTCCTCGCTTGATTTCAAAGTTATCTGATTTTCAGTACAACCAATGCAGTCGTTTGACCAACTTCATTTCTAACTCTTTGCAACTTTTCACCCATCAATTGAGGTTAGTTCTGCTCAGGAATTCTTTGCAATTGACTGCTGTGAGTTTCATCAACTTAACCTTTTAATTGGGTTTGGTTTTGCAAGATTTTGTTTGTTGGTTAATTTAGTGTATTTGGTATTTGAAGATGTTTAGTGAAATTGGTTCTGCTTCCAGATTTCTGAAGATGATTTCTTGGTCTCCAAAATTGGTGACAGTCGAGTTTTCATAAGGTTCATTTGAGCTTTCAGCCTTTGACAGTTACCTGCATTGTCTCCCTGCATTTTTTTTTAAATTTAAGCAGGCTGCATTAATGGCAAGTAATTGGGAGCCCAAGTCGACTATTGCATCCTATGACTCTTTAATCTTCCTGTCAATTATAATGATT
The DNA here is from genome assembly GCA_002013955.2 of Citrus medica. NCBI lineage: Eukaryota > Viridiplantae > Streptophyta > Magnoliopsida > Sapindales > Rutaceae > Citrus > Citrus medica. Next base: position 97,479 of record MKYO02027564.1, on the reverse strand, counting down.
TTACAAAACATTGTAATGTTTTGACTTTTGCACCCAGATCGATTGATTGATGTATCAATCGATGATTTGTAGTCAAGAAACTAAGAACACACTACAAGAGCCGTACAGAAACAATCAAACTGATCCTACAAGAAGAGACCTTCACACTTGTTCTTAGATAGAGAGATTAACTCAGAATTATAGGTGAATTACAAGCTTTAATCTGACACCTCATTTGCCTTTTTAACTCTTTTAAGTATTTATAGAGTAAAAGCCTCACAAAGATTGCCTATCGCTCAACTAACAAACCCGGAAAGTCAACTCTAAAGTCAACAAAAGCTGTTGGCCATGTATTGGCGGTGAATCCTTAACAGCTTTTCCCGCTAAAATACACAAATCTCAATTTTAAATCACACACAATATCCATCATTCGGAGAACCTTAGGTGTAATTGTGGCATCGTGCCACAGTTGCATCTAACCGTTGGATGCCAGTAGATCACATCAATTCAAGTGCATTTAACGACTAAATACAACTGTAGTACGGTGCTACAATTGTACTGTAGTATGATCCCCCATCATTCATCATAATAATTGAAATTTCGATTTTTTTTCTTTGTTATAATAGAAAGTTAAACACTGCCAACCGCCTGCCAAAAAATAATGAATTTCACTTAAACAGTTTTTTTAAGTTTTTATTTAAAAATACTTGAACAGTTTCTATGAATTTCACTTGGAAACTCTTCCATCCATAAATATAGTCAAAACAACAAAGGATAAATAAACATAGAATTTACCAAAGAATTAAATTATTACAATGAGTTTTAAACAAATCTTCCCGCCATAATCGAAACATAATGGGAGGTCAACAACAAACTTTCCACTTTTCTTTTGACATTTTGTCAGGTGAATGCATTAATAATGCCTTACGCTACTCCGCGATAAATAGCCCATCAAAATCCAGCCTGTGGTCCAATGATTACACGGCCGGCATTCGTTTACAAACAGCGCCAAAAAAAGAAGCGGCGCCAATACTAATTCCCCCATTCAAAACAAAGTTGCGTTGCTTTTTACTCATTTGTATCTCTTACCAAATTCAAAATCAAATAATTCACATTTATTCTATTTTATAATTTTATTTTGGCATAAACAACATAACATTTAAAAATAAAAAATAACACAAATCTATCACAATAATATTGTCAATTTTGGACTTTAATCTACGTGATTGAAAAGTGTGAAAGAAAAATATAACTCATTTATTAAGATAATATTGTCAATTTCGAACTTCTAATCTATGCTATTCAAAAGAAAATTAAGTAAAAAAGAAAAAGATATTAGTTAAAGTCAAAATTTTTGTCTTTTTCCCTTTTTTTAATAATATAAATAGATTATGAGAATTAGGATTTATATTAGTAAACGATGAGTTCTTATAAATAAAAATTGAAAGAGAACAAAAAAGAGAAGGAAATAAAATGAAAAAAAATCTATCAATGATTTTTAAATTTAAGTAATATAATTAAACATAAATTTTTTTTTTAAGAAAAATTAATCTCAAGGGAGACAGTGGTCCCCACGACAACATGGACAGACGGATTTGGGCCTACCCAATTTACCGCCAATAAACTATCGCGAAGTCACAAACAAAAGGCACATTGACGCTCTCGTCCTTTTGGCGGGAACATTGAAAAAAATTAAAAAAACCAAAAATTCAAAACCCTAATTTTTTCCAAATTTGAAATGCAACATTTCATCTATTTAACCGGCCGCCCCTTCTCATTTCTTCTCGCGCACACTACATGTTCGATAAAATTCCTCAGTGAGCAAAAAAAGTCGATAACCAATCAAGAATCAAGATGTACGTTGTGAAGAGAGATGGAAAGCAAGAGGCGGTCCATTTTGACAAGATTACGGCGAGACTGAAGAAATTGAGCTACGGGCTAAGCATCGAGCACTGCGACCCGGTGCTTGTGTCCCAGAAGGTGTGTACCGGTGTCTACAAAGGTGTCACCACCAGCCAACTCGATGAATTGGCCGCTGAAACTGCCGCTGCCATGACCACTAACCATCCCGATTATGCCTCTGTGAGATTCATTAACTTTACCTACAAATTGGGTTTGGTTTTACAAGATTTTGTTTGTTAGTCAATTTAGTGAAAATGGCAGCTGAAGATATGATTTTTGTGTCACTTGTTTATGTCTGAAATTTTTTTGATTCACGCAGTTGGCTGCAAGAATTGTTGTTTCAAATCTGCATAAGAACACCAAGAAATCATTTTCAGAAACGTAAGTGCTTTCCAGATTGCATAATTAGCTTGGTTTTTTTTCCCATTTTTCCCCTTAATTGAGGCAATAGTTGATGTTATTGTTTGATTGGTAATTTCAGGATTAAGGACATGTATAATCATTACAATGAGAGATCTGGACTTAAGGCTCCTCTCATTGCTGATGATGTTTATGATATCATCATGAAGGTACAATATGATTTCTTAAATTGATTTTTATAAATTGATGATTTTTCTACATTCAGTTTAGGTGACAGTTACTAATACTTTTGCCAAGTAATGAGAGTATTGAAGTAGGATTTTTTTTAAAAAAAAACCTGCTTTTGTTTGGATGTTACTTGTGAGAGAGTTATTTGTTATGTAGTCAATAGAAAAGAAATTATGTATGTTGTTTTGGATATGTTTGGTTTTCTAGGGCCATCTTTGTCATTCAATAATTCATGGAAAGTCACTGTAACAATATTGGACTTTTATGCATTTGTTACTCATGTGGAGTGTAATGAGTTGATATGCTGTTGTATGAAGTTGATTGGTTGTGTTGTGTTCTATATTTTGTGCCAAAGTCTATGGTATTTTTTTTTTTAATTATTTGCCTATGATTTTTCCTCATCTTTCTAGCTAAAATTTATCTTATTTTTTTCAATAAATTCTTTCCTTTCAGAATGCTGCTTGTTTGGACAGTGAGATCATCTACGACCGGGATTTTGACTATGATTATTTTGGCTTCAAAACCCTGGAGAGGTCCTACCTCTTGAAGGTCCAAGGAAAAGTTGTAGAAAGACCCCAACATATGTTGATGAGGGTTGCTGTTGGGATTCACAAGGATGACATTGATTCTGCTATCAAAACATACCATATGATGTCTCAACGATGGTTTACCCATGCATCTCCCACACTTTTTAATGCTGGAACACCAAGAGCCCAGGTAAATTTAGTTAATGGTTCTTAATTCATTTGGTTTCTGAACTTTGTTGCTGTAAACTGCAATCTACTAGTGTAATTTATTTGCTTCAATAATCTGATGTGGTGTTGTTGATGCTTCTTTGGTAGTTGAGTAGCTGCTTCTTGGTGTGCATGAAAGATGATAGTATTGAAGGAATATATGATACTTTGAAGGAGTGTGCTATTATCAGCAAATCAGCTGGAGGTATTGGTGTCTCAGTTCACAACATTCGTGCAACAGGAAGTTATATTCGTGGAACAAATGGGACATCTAATGGCATTGTGCCAATGCTGCGGGTGTTTAATGATACTGCCCGTTATGTTGATCAAGGAGGCGGCAAGAGGAAGGGTAATTCCTCTTATCAACTTATACTTTGTGTTGCTAAATATGGTATTTCTTGTTACTTTGCCTTGAAGTATAATTTATGATGCTTGTAGGTGCTTTTGCTGTGTACTTGGAGCCATGGCATGCTGATATATTTGAGTTTCTTGATCTTAGGAAAAACCATGGAAAGGTATGATTTGATAAGAACTTAATGTTTCCCTGCTGTTGAGTTGATAAATGCTCAATGAGTCAATGCTCTCCGTGTCTCAGTGTTCTAATTTTTGCATACTGGATTATTATGTGGTAATCAGTTGTTATATACTTAACATCAGTGTGTCTGCTGTAGGAAGAACACCGGGCTCGTGATTTGTTTTATGCTCTTTGGGTGCCTGATCTCTTTATGGAAAGAGTCCAAAGTAATGGTCTATGGTCATTATTTTGTCCTAATGAGGCTCCAGGACTGGCAGATTGTTGGGGTACTGAATTTGAGAGACTGTACACCAAATATGAAAAAGAGGTGAACCTTCTTGACCTGTATGCTTATTAATTTTTTAATGTAATTCTTTTTCTAGCTTCTGAGATATTGACTGAGCTATTATTGAGTATTCAGGGTAAGGCAAAGAAGGTGGTTCAGGCACAGAACCTCTGGTTTGAAATTTTGAAATCCCAGATAGAAACTGGGACCCCCTATATGCTTTTCAAGGTAATTAGTGCTAGATATCTTCCTTTCTTTTTTGTTTCTCTACATTTTTCTTTTCTCCTTTTTTCCCTCATGTTCTTTAGTGGGCATGATGAATCACATTCTATTGTCCTGTTTGTTTCTTCCAGGATACTTGTAATAAGAAAAGCAACCAGCAGAATCTGGGCACTATTAAATCCTCAAATTTGTGTACTGAGGTAATCCAGTACACAAGTCCAACAGAAACTGCTGTGTGCAATCTGGCATCTATTGCCCTGCCAAGATATGTCAGAGAAATGGTGAATGTCATGAACTTTTACTAAAATAGCTTATTTTGTTTTATGTTTAGAAGTGATTGTAATATTAATTATTGCATTTAATTGTTTATTGCAGGGGGTTCCAATGGAGTCACATCCATCAAAGCTTGTTGGAAGCAGAGGTTCTAAGAATAGATACTTTGACTTTGAAAAACTAGCAGAGGTTCGGGTCTTTTGAATTGCTCCTGAATATGTTTTTGCTTGAATGTCTTTGTTTTTATGGTGATTGTAAAGATGATTGTTTGATTTAACTTTCCTCCTTGTTGGACAGGTTACTGCAATTGTTACTGAAAATCTTAACAAAATAATTGATGTTAATTACTACCCTGTTGAAACTGCAAGAAGGTCAAATTTGCGACATAGACCCATTGGTATTGGAGTTCAGGGTCTTGCAGATACATTCATCTTACTTGGCATGCCATTTGATTCTACGGAGGTAAAGTTCATTCCAAATATGCCACTTTTAGCTAAAGTTATAACATCATTTGCTTTTACTTGATAAGCTACTGGATGTGAATATCAGGCTCAACAGCTGAACAAAGACATATTTGAAACCATATACTACCATGCTCTGAGAACTTCTTCTGAGATAGCTGCCCGAGAAGGTCCCTATGAAACATACCATGGTAGTCCTGTGAGCAAGGTATGTAGCTCGAAAGGATTATTCTTTAAAGTTCATGTGAGAACCTTGATCATTTGTCTGTCAATGTAAATCTCTCCATATTATTTGTTCCCTACCGTTTGTTCTTTTGCATTCTGTCAGCCTCTGCTGATTTTCATGTCCATGTGCACATAGCATGTATTCTTAGGCTGATTGCTACTTTCTAATAAGGATGCACTTTGTATGACTGCTCTTAAAATGTTGTACTGGATTTCATTTAGCAAGGAGTAAGAGACTAGAATCTCTTATGCTGAAATAAAAATTTTGATTTTATAGGCATATCTGTAGTTACTAGTTACATGCTAAAATGGTTTAAATGATGCCAGGGAATTCTCCAACCTGACATGTGGGGTGTAAATCCTTCAGATCGTTGGGATTGGGGAGGTCTTAGGGATATGATATCAAAATATGGAGTGAGAAATTCACTTCTTGTGGCACCAATGCCAACTGCCTCAACCAGCCAGATTCTTGGAAACAATGAGTGCTTTGAGCCATATACTTCCAACATCTACAGTCGCAGAGTTCTAAGGTTTGCCATGCTGGCTCAAACATTTTGCTCCTTTTAAGCTTGGTTATCTGTTATTTCTTTCTGTCCAGTAACCTATATGTCTCGTTCCTTTCAGTGGTGAATTTGTTGTAGTGAACAAGCATCTTCTTCATGATTTAACTGAGATGGGGCTCTGGTCTCCTATTATTAAGAACAAGATAATATATGACGATGGCTCTGTTCAGAAGATCCCACAAATCCCTGAGGAACTGAAAGCGATTTACAAGTATGAATTCCCATACCTGTGTCATCCCTGCCTCGGTTTCCGCCTATTTCTGTCACAAGCTAAAATGTCTCCTTTCTTTTCTCTTCTTTTTTTCTCCCTTGGCTTCATTCAGGACTGTTTGGGAGATCAAGCAGAAAACATTAGTTGACATGGCTGTTGATCGAGGATGTTACATAGACCAGAGTCAAAGCCTTAATATACATATGGACCAGCCAAATTTTGGGAAACTAACTTCTTTGCACTTTCATGCATGGTTGAGGGTATTAACTCCTATAAACCTTGTGCGGTCATTTTGCTTGGAAACTTTTAATTTCTTGTTATTACTTGCTATTATTTGAGTAGTAGAAAAGTTTCTTGCTGATTAATTTTGTGTTTGCTTCTGTTGAAGGGACTGAAAACTGGAATGTATTATCTACGATCACGTGCAGCAGCAGATGCCATAAAGTTCACGGTTGATACTTCTGTTCTTAAGGTAATGGTTTATCTTGATTCCTGATTACCATAATTTTTACCATTTTAGTTCACTTGTGCATTTCACATTAAAAAAAAAAAAAAGTGATTCCATTTCTTTGTAATTCAGGAAAATCCCAAGGTGACAGATGATGACGATGCCAAGATGGCACAAATGGTTTGCTCTCTTACAAATCGTGAAGAGTGCATGGCTTGTGGAAGTTAAAAAGTTTGACATGGAGCCGCCATAAATAGGTTTTTCGGCCTTGATCCCATCTCTATATCTTGGGCGTGTACAAATTTGGCATAGGTTGGAGGCCATTTACTCATCAGCCAACATTCAAACATGTTTTTGGGGATATGGTATTTACTAATCAGAAACATGATAAATAATTATGATGTTATTTCCTTGTTAAAATCAATTTCTCTGTATAGATTAGCTTCGCTATCCACTAATACTTTTTATGTATGTAGTTTTATATTTCGTACTAAGAAAATGAATCGCAAGCTTGTATGCTATGGAACTCAGGTTATGAATGGCAAATTTGCATGTTCAAGAGTAAGTTTTGGGTAGTCTTTAGGTTGCAACAATGTGCGCTATATTTGTTTCTAGAAATTTTGTGCGAGGCATTATGACGTTTTTGATATGTAACGATGATTTTACACCAAAATTCTAGTTCAGCGGTAACAACCATGCGGCCAATAAATGTCTCAAATGAGAAATGTAGACAGTTCTGATGAGGTTTGTGAGATATTGTGATTTTGAATGCTATTGCGGTGGGACTCGAAATTATGATTAGCCAAATGGCAGAATTGGCTTAATTTGAATAATGGGCTTTCTTGAGAAAATGTGAATATTGGTCCAGTGCCGAAGGCCCATTGGTATTAGTATGCTTCGAAGATTGGTTTCATCTTCGGCTTATAATTTGAAATGAGTTTTTTAATTAATGGTTTGTGGAATGCTAAGCAAATTATTGTTTTCTCATTAATATTGGGAAATTTATAAAAATAATCATAAATATTTTATTATTTTCATAACTAATCCTTTTAATTTTTTTTATTAACATTAGCCAAACACAAGTTTTTTTTTTCAAATTATTCTTTTTTACAGACTAAAAACAATAATCTTTTTCTCATATCGTCAAACCAAATGCAGTTTTTCATTCTTGAATCATCAACCAACGGCGATGGTAAAAGACAACAGTAAAGAAATCTGATCATAATCTATTTGAATCCAATATTAATCGGCATCACTTAGTAGTATGAGTTATTTTTTGAACTTGCTGAATTGAGTCGTGGATGAATTTGGCGACAAGCAGCCTGTTGCGCCTTGCCTGTCGCACCAAGCCTTGGAGATTCATTAAAATTATATTAATTTGATTCGGATCCAAATAATTTTTTTTAATAATTTTAGGTTTAATGGATTCAGTTGTACTTGAATTGTGTTACGATGATTGGTGGGAGACATTAGAGGATGGCCGTATGAAGTATGTGAATGGTAAAAATCGAGCTTTTTTTGTTGGGAAAAATTGTTTATTTGATCAGTTATTCGCAAGAGTATACGAGGTGTTACAAATAAATCTTAATGAATATAGTATCACAACGAAGACAACTTTGAGGTCTAGTAACACATTATATCGTGTATGTGCACTGCTCATGGATATATTTAATGATGAAATGGTGAGGGTTGTGTTGCATATGGCATCTGACGTAGCTAATTTTGGATGCATTCCTATATTCGTGACCGCATCACCTCGAGTTCCGAGTGAAGGTATTGAACTACATGTCGATACAAAAATTTTGTTTAGAGCAAATATGTCTGGTCCTAATAATGATGAAGAGGTGTTGCTAAGAACAATATCGCTGTAATAATATTACTCTCCAATCCACGACAATTATGACAACATTGATGATAACAACGTTACGTTAGAGGATGTTGGAACAACGGTATTTCCAATAACGACGTCGTTGGAGCAACGGTATTCTCCGTATCACAACAATGATTTTCCGGATAATGATGATTTTCATCATGAGACAGAGGGGGATAATGTTTGTGCATAACCTTCTAATAATACGAGGGGCACTCATTTCAATAATGATGGTGATGATGGAGGAGCCAGTCCTTCGAATGTTCTGTCGTTTCAGCACGACGATGAGTGTGAAGACAATACTCCTGTGAATAACAGAGGCAATAGACCTAGTCCTTCTATGGTTCGATCGAGAAGGCGAATTGACCCCCTTACAAATCTTGCTCCAACTTTGCCTTCGAACATGGTTGCTCCAAGCTTTGTTAACAGTTGTGATTCAGATGATATCAGTGTGGGTAAGCTATTTGCTGAGAAGAATGAGTTTATATTACAACTACGCAAGGTTGCCTTTAGAGATAAGTTTGATTTCAAGATTGTACGGTCTATTACGACACGTTTCGAGGCTCACTGTTGTTCAGAATTATGTAAATGGTGTATTCGAGCTACTAGATGTTCGAATGAGCAAAATGTTTCTTGGGTGGTAAAAACAATTGACAATGTACACACCTGTCATAATGAGGTATTGGTTGATGGACGTCATCAAGTAAGGAGCCGGGTTGTCGGCCATATTATCGCAGAAAAATATATTCAAGACAAGAGAATTTATACTCCGAATGACATAAGAGCATATATGCAACATGAATACGGTGTTCAGTTAACATACCAGCAGGCATATCGGGCGAGAGAAGTTGGTCTTCAAATAGTTCGAGGCAACTCTGCAGAGTCATACAACTTGCTCCCTAAATACTCTTACGTATTAACTACAGCGAATGAGGGTACAGTCACTCACCTCGAGCAAGATGGAGATGGTAATTTCTTGTACTATTTTGTAGCACTCGGATTTTCCATCAAAGGTTTTATGCAGTACATTCGGCTTGTCATTGCTGTAGATGGTACTCATCTGAAGGGACTATATCGTGGAAGCATGTTCGTGGCACTATGTTTTGATGGTAACAATCAATTGTATCCGTTAGCCATTGGGATCATGGATTCAGAAAACAATGATGCTTGGGAATGGTTTATGATGAAGTTACACGGTGTGATTGGCGATAGACCTGAGTTGGTAATTATCTCTGATCGATGCACTACCATAAGGAGAGCCGTTCTTAAAGTATTTCATAATGCAACTCATGGCGTTTGTTTTTACCACGTCAAAGGTAACATTAAGTCACAATTTAAAATGTCCAAAGCTCGTTGGGATGAATTTGAGCCTGCCTTTATTAATGCAGCAAAAGCATATGGCCACGAGGAATTTAAGAGACAACTTGAAGGGTTGTGGATGATCCACTCGGGTGCGGCTGATTACCTAGAAAATAATGTCGGTACGTGTAATTAGGCAAGGTCTCAGTTTGAAGGTAGGAGGTACAACATACTTACCACCAACATCGCGGAGAGTGTTAATTCTTTCATGCGGGAACCTCGAAAATTTCTTGTTACTCATATTGTTGATCACTTTAGGAAAACAATGCAGCAATGGTTTTATGATAGGAAAATTGTGGCTGAATCAATGACTACTCGGTTAACAACATGGGCGGATGAAATAGTCACTGAGAAGAGAACTATAGCTGAAAGAATGATAGTTTGGCCGGTGTCTCCGCATCGATTTCAAGTTATAGGCAGTGGACTTAAGGAAGGTTTGGCTGACTTGCAAAAGAGAACTTGCACCTGTAGAGTGTTTCAGCTTGATCAGCTTGTATGTGCTCATGCAATTGCGGCGTGTGTAATACAGTGGGTGGATTTTATTAACCTTTGCTCGGACTTTTACACTACAGAATCGTTGACGATGGCTTATGCACTACCAGTAGAACCAGTTGGTGATGTGGTTGATTGGGAAGTTCCAGATGAAATTCAGGAGATGCAAGTATACCCACCAGTTGAGGCACCACCACCTGACCGTCATAAAGAGCTCAAAATACCCTCGGGTGGCGAGAACGTTAACCGGCGGACTGTAAGATGCGGGCGGTGTCATGAACTGGGCCATAATCGTAAGCGATGTAAGAATCACATTGCATCGACTCGAAGTTAGTTGTTTTTGTGTTTCGTTGGTTAAAACTGTAATTGTTTTTATGTATTGTACACTTATATGTCATACAAATTTATTTTTATTTTAAATATTAAAATGTGAGTATTAAAATTATATAAACTTAAGTGCACAAATTAAAATAAAAATTCAAGTTTCAACATTCAAATTACTATAACGGTTTACAATATAATATATGGCGTTTGTTTTTACCACGTCAAAGGTAACATTAAGTCACAATTTAAAATGTCCAAAGCTCGTTGGGATGAATTTGAGCCTGCCTTTATTAATACAGCAAAAGCATATGGCCACGAGGAATTTAAGAGACAACTTGAAGGGTTGTGGATGATCCACTCGGGTGCGGCTGATTACCTAGAAAATAATGTCGGTACGTGTAATTAGGCAAGGTCTCAGTTTGAAGGTAGGAGGTACAACATACTTACCACCAACATCGCGGAGAGTGTTAATTCTTTCATGCGGGAACCTCGAAAATTTCTTGTTACTCATATTGTTGATCACTTTAGGAAAACAATGCAGCAATGGTTTTATGATAGGAAAATTGTGGCTGAATCAATGACTACTCGGTTAACAACATGGGCGGATGAAATAGTCACTGAGAAGAGAACTATAGCTGAAAGAATGATAGTTTGGCCGGTGTCTCCGCATCGATTTCAAGTTATAGGCAGTGGACTTAAGGAAGGTTTGGCTGACTTGCAAAAGAGAACTTGCACCTGTAGAGTGTTTCAGCTTGATCAGCTTGTATGTGCTCATGCAATTGCGGCGTGTGTAATACAGTGGGTGGATTTTATTAACCTTTGCTCGGACTTTTACACTACAGAATCGTTGACGATGGCTTATGCACTACCAGTAGAACCAGTTGGTGATGTGGTTGATTGGGAAGTTCCAGATGAAATTCAGGAGATGCAAGTATACCCACCAGTTGAGGCACCACCACCTGACCGTCATAAAGAGCTCAAAATACCCTCGGGTGGCGAGAACGTTAACCGGCGGACTGTAAGATGCGGGCGGTGTCATGAACTGGGCCATAATCGTAAGCGATGTAAGAATCACATTGCATCGACTCGAAGTTAGTTGTTTTTGTGTTTCGTTGGTTAAAACTGTAATTGTTTTTATGTATTGTACACTTATATGTCATACAAATTTATTTTTATTTTAAATATTAAAATGTGAGTATTAAAATTATATAAACTTAAGTGCACAAATTAAAATAAAAATTCAAGTTTCAACATTCAAATTACTATAACGGTTTACAATATAATAATGTCAACCGCAATTTTCTTTCTGAAGTACTCGACATAACTAGCGTTAAACTCCAATCCAAGCTCGAACATTAAATACATCGTAACCATCAATACAAAAACACAGCAATCGCCAGTTCCGGGCTCTTGTTGTGGCGAGCTCTTAATTGCGAACTTTCCAGGGGTCTGCACTCCGCAACTCGGGTCGGATGTTATAGAAGCCAACATAATCCAACCATCGAGGGAATATAACTTCAAGTGGCTTGAATTTCAACTTGTACCTTTTGTCGTCGCGAAATGTGAGTAATGAGTCATAAATCCATACTTTATTTTTCCGAAAGTCTACTCGTGCTAGTACCCAATGCGCGCCGTCTAAGTTAACAGGGATGAGTAACTGTATATTAAAATTAAAAAACATGTTCGTTATATATGAAATTAAAATACAACAAAAAAAGCGACAACTCAAATATTTTCATTATGGAGTATGTGAAATGCAATAAAATACATACCATATCGACATCCGTCATTGATTTGGACATTGTGTGCTGTCGTCCACAAAAATAACTATTCAAGCGGTCATCGAATACCAATGAATCGACCGAATAATCTCTGTTATTCCATAACTGAGTTAAGAGCACCTAGTACATAGATAACCAAGAAATGCATAAATGAACAAAACTTAAAGGCAATAATTAAAAATAAATAAATAGTATTTATAAGTTTTGTCAGCACGTTACCTAAAAAAATGTGTTAGTATGTGTGACACGTTGAAGTAAGGCATTTGGATACTGCCGTTGTTTCTCGCTAATCAAGCGGAGATACTCATGAATATGCTGTAGAGAAACAAAAATATTACAATTTAAAAGATACATTTTGGTGAAACAAATCCACAACACAACAGTATATATAACTTCGAAAATATAAATATCTCATCGCCTAGCCATCCCATCGAAGCTGTACCCAAAAGTATTTGAAAGAATGACCGCGGGTGCTGGACTCTCCGGCGGACTCTGCTATCACCAGTGAACCATCGATCAAACTCAGCAAACAGACTAGAGTCCTTCAATCTTCTCAGTGGATTTACATCCACACTCGTACTCATGTCAATCGCATGCTCCATGATTTGGGGTCGAGGTAAAGGCCGGACGTTTTGTCCTCGCTTGACCGGAGGAATAATATAAGGACTGTTATAAACATACGACGGTATGTACGCGCGGCCGAACTTACTAACGCCCGGAGGCACCTCAGTGAACACCTGCACGCTCTCCCCACTAACATCCCCGTAGAAATTATACAATGATGTGGGTGTAGACAAATTTTCATTGCCCACATCAGTATACACTCCATAGTGATCCGGGGTCTGTCCACGCCAAGAAGAACATATTAAACAACTATCAAATTAAAAGTTAAACGACCATAATTATTAAATTTAAATTTGCTCACCGCATACGAGCGTGCAGTGGGAGAATTCTTATTTGGACGTTTAGAAAATGTGTCGATGAAGCCAACAACGGTTTCTTTAAAATATTTTAATTCTGACTTTATTTCATACACGTTACGATCAATTTTATCCAGCCGTCGTTGTATGTAATCATTAAACTGCTTTGTCCTCGACTATTACAAAAGAAAAAATAAACTTTAGAATAACAATAAAAAATTAATAATTTATAACGGAAAAATATCGTATATTATTTATAACCTCATAATCCCGTGCGTCATCAGAGTTGTCTGTTTGCTGCTGGTGGTCATCAACAGCCACCTCATCCTCAGAAGTGTCATGACGCTGCTCTGGTATTGGGTTTGGTATGTCGTCATGCTCATCTGATGCCTTATAACCGACGGCATCGCGTTGATTGAGGGTTGGTGTTGTATAAAATATCATTTACAATTAGTAAATGAAAAGTCAAAATTTTCGATTAAAATTTTTTTAGTACTTAGAGTATACCAACCTTATGAACCCAGTCTGGAATGCTTGGCAAGTAATCCTTCACAAAGAGCCAAAATTTGCTGCTACTCTCCTTTGAATTTGGCTCAAGAGTTTGTAAAACGCCCCCCTGCCATAAATTCAATTGAAAATTTTAAGTAAGTATACATAACTTAAATTTAGTAAAGTTAAAAAAATAAGTAATACATATTACTTACAAGACGAGATTCGTCGTTGAAGAACGAATAAACCTCCGCAAAGTTGATGCTCGAAGACGCCATGGGCTTCCATTGCAGAATGCGGGGAATCTTATTCTTCGTTTTGACGACCCATGTTGATGGCAACCCTCCGATTGCTTCGTAAATCCAAGCCTACAACAAACAAAGCAAAAAATCAAATAAAACAACTATCAAATATTTAATACTATAAAACTTATTAAAAAAAAAAAAAAACGCACCATAACCCCAGACGTAAAGCCGTAAACGTTGTATTTTTCAATGTTATGATCTGGATTTTTCAACCGAGTCTTCTTAAATTTCTCGTCTTTCTCGAACAGTGCATTGTCAAGACTCTCGTAAATCATTTCCCACGACAATAGACCCCATGGACGCTTTCGGAAGGACTGTATATCATCAACTTGATCAAGCCAATCGAAATTGATTTGACAGTGATTTTTTCTTGCATTTAGTACTCTGTCCGCAAAATAAAACAGCGCAATCTTTAATGCGTCCATATCGTCCATTTTCTCGAATTTCAACTCCTTAAATACTGCATCGAATTGGTTCACATTAATCTTACGATGCACACCACCAAAATACGTATTTCGTAGCCTCTGCTCCATTTCATCATTTTTTTATTGGTATCAACACAAAATGAAAGTCCGGTAACCAAGCACCATTCGACAATTGACAAGCGAATCAAATGCTCACCAATTTGAAACCATAACTGATCCTCACGGCTATCTTCTTCATGGGCCACTTGCCTCAGTAAAAGATTGTGCAAAATTACCCCGCTAAATGGAAAACTTCGACACTCCAAGAAATGCCCAAATATATCATTTTTAAACATACTCAACTGCCGCTTTGTTAATTTTTCCTTGATGGCTTTTACGACCGAAGATAACTTACACATGCTCGAAATTCGACCAAGAAAGTGATTGGCATAACGAAAATACATCTTGCCTACTTCGATATCCGGTGATTCTGATTTCGCCATGTATCTGTAATATTTATAAAATTATTACATTACATTTACAGAAAAAAAAATTGACTCGTTAAAAAAAAGGACACTCTAATTTTTTATGCGACAGGCAAAACTGGTGCGACAGTGGGGCGCGCATGAGCGCGCTGCTGCCTACCGATGGGCGAGCGTGCACGCCCTGCCCCCCTCCCTCCCCACCCCCAAAATTAAGCCACAATACTCCAAAATCGAAAAACAATACTCCCAAACACCACCAACCACCACAAACATCACTACCACCGCCATTATTCTCAAGCTATAACTATTATTATTCTAAAATCTCATTTTAAATTAATGAAAATAAGAAAAATGACTAACCTATATTTTGTTGAAGGTTGTAGATCGTAGATCGGATGCCGGTGAGAGATGGAGCCGCCGCCAACGAGGGTTAATGTCGCCGCCGATGATGGGAGTTGGATCGGTTTGGGAGAGATGAGTGAAAGGGAGTGTTGGGGGAGAGATGAGGGAGGGGTATTTTGGTCTCAAAAGTTGTTTTATGGCTAATGTTTGATAGAAATATTTTTGGGGGGTTAAGATGAAAAAAATCAAAACTTTAATGGTTATTATTGTAAATTTCTCATTAATATTCTTATGGTGGTGATACTTCACACCCACAGGTCCCCTCCCTCTCTTTTTTTTTTTTTCCTTTTTCTTTTGTGTGTAACATTATCCCATTTAGTAAATTTGATTGTTATTTATCACAATGTGTAAATGGCGGCAAGTAAAGGAATAAATTTATTTTTTTAATAGCCTGTATCTTAATATTTGATTTGAACAATTAAATTCAAAAAGATGATTGGGAACTAAAATTTAACAAAAAGTTGACAAACGAACTTTTAGAATAACGTCATTTTGAATTTGCTTTTAAAAAAAAAAATTATTGTATCACTTTTATTTTGTTTTATATTCATACAATTACTATAAAATTTTAATATGTATTTTGCATTACATTTTTTTTTATATTTGTATCAACTAGTCACTTTTGCATTAATATTATTAAATAATTTTAATAAAATGATAATTTTACTCCCAAATAAATTAAAAAATCATTTTATTTTATAAAATTTTTAAAAACAAAAAAAAATTATAATGAAAAAAATATCCTTAAATTTAATAAAAATAAATCCTAAAATTAGAATTTTTATTTTTAATAAAAATTATTTTAATATAAAATTATAATTATAAAAATAATTGCAAAATTTTGGAATTTAATAAAAATCCCCAAAATTTTTAGGATTTATTCTTTTAAGAAATAAATTCAGTTATTTTAATAAAATTTTAAAAAATTATAATTTTAATAAAATTTATTATTAAAATTTAGTAAAAATCGGTTGAGCATCTCTATTTGGGATTTATTTTTTATTAAATTTAGGGATATTTTATTATTATAATTTTTAATTTTAAAAGTTTTTATAAGATAAAATAGTCTTTTAATTTATTTAAGGGTAAAATTATCATTTTATTAAAATTATTTAATAGTTTTAATATAAAAGTGGTTAGTTGATACAAATATAAAAATAAAGGTGGTGCAAAATACATAGTAGAATTTTGTAGTAGTTAGATGAACATAAAACAAAATAAAAAGTGGTGCAATGATAATTTCCCTTAAAAAAAATAAAAATCTCACCCAAAATAATGTCGTTTTGAGTGCATTTTTATTAGTTTTTTTGTTAGATTTTAGTTTAAATATCAGTACTCTTAAATTCATATATAACAATATTGAGAGTACATTTACTCAAAAATGAAATCAGAACTTCAGGAGCCTTAGGGGTTGACTGAATAGTTGTTTTTTAAGTAAATTTTCTTTTGTTATTCCCATCAATATCAAATAATTTGAATCCTAAGGAAGGTAGTAATTGAAAAATTGATTTGCGTGGAGGAGAAAGATTGTTTACCAAACGAGCCACTCACGTGGATTGAACCGAACCAGTGAGGGAAGATATAAACCCAACACAACCGAAGATAAAACGTGGAAATAGAAATTAATGCTAATTTGGAATGATTCAAAACTTCTTCTCGGTCCACCCCAGCATTAATTACGAGTCATTACTTGACCCAAATGCTTGTACTGTTACAATTTATCTTCATATTGAACATTTAAAAATAAGAAATGATCATAGCCACTCGGCCTTTGTATCAACTAAAATTAATTTGGTGGAATGCTTAGGGTTGTTGTTTTTTAATTTAAAGGGTAGTAATTTTAATTCCCATAAATATATTGTGTGGGTATTTTCTTTCTTAATTAAAATTAAGTGAATATGATTTTTTTCCTTACTTAAAAGTGAGACATTCTTTGAATATTTGTGAGGATTAAATTTGGGCAGAGTTTCATTAGTATTTATGTAAGTTGGTCTTAGTAATAATTAAATTTATAAATATTAATTATAATCTCATGTAATATGAATTGTAGTTTAAGCAATAATCTCATGTACAAAAAAAAAACAAGAAATGATTACGCAACAATTCTCAAGTTCTGGATTCATTAACAAAGCACTCTCTACTTCTCCAATGCTCTACTTCGTTGTCAAAACTTCACGTTTGTAACCAGCCATTAACTATTTCCAGAGTTTGCCAATCATGTCGGTCCAATAGAGCGTAGTATTGATTTGGAACACTGGAATTGAGTTGTTGGTCGACATTATAGAAAATCAATGTATATGTGGAAAATAATTCTTATTGAAAGATAAATTTTAAAAAAAATGTGAATCACACATGGGTTGATATATATTTATCATTATAATTATATATAAATATTATTTTTTATGTAAAAATTTAATAAAAGCTAATGTCTCGCGTCTTAGAATAAAGATTTGATACCAATTTCTCATTCTTTAGTTGTAATTTAACAAGTAATTCTCCAATGAGCATATCTTTACCAAAGTGAAAATACTATTAAAATATAAAAAAAAATTATAAATTTTAATATATTTAAAAGACCGTACTTTTTTATCTGTTAATATATTAAAATCTATATTTTTTTATTCTATTAGTGACATTTTTGTTTTTCTTAAAATAAAGATGTTCTTATTAAAGAACTGCTCTTATTGAATATTGCATGCACTGCAGCTAGACATCAATATCGACCTCAAATTCATGTTTTGAAATTTCCAAGTTCACACTATCAAATATCTTTTGTTTATTCAAATGAAAGAAAATGGGAAAATTCAATTTCCCAAATAATTATTTACTTTCTTGAAGCAAAATTCATGTTTGAAAATCAGATAATTCAGCAGGTTGCTAGCAATTAATGCGAAATACAGTTGACTTTGAACGATTGCTTTAACTTGTCAAATTATAAGTTTCAAGTAGGATGCCTCCAAAATAATTTTTCCACTTGTTTGAGCAAACTATATCCAGCTCTTGACTGATTCTATATGCTCTGTTAATTTGTTCGGCAATTTGGTAACTGGGATCATTTTTTCAAGTCATTGCCGGTGCTGCGCTTTGGACTTTGGACTTTGTCTGCGTTTCATCTTTGTTGAAAATGGTTTTGCTATCGTGGATCAAAGTATCCTACAACCGTTATATGTTAGAATGACTATGAACTTTTTATTATACTTTTTGAAGCATAATTTGGTGAATAAAATGAAACATTTGGGAAACGTGACGCAAAATTGATTGGTAATGAAAAATTTACAAAAGTAGTAACATAAACAAATAATTATAAGGTAGTTTGATAGTTTCATTGTTGCTTTGAATATGATAATATCATTTCAAAGTCTAATAGCTACTATTCTTTCCGGGGGAGGAAAAAAAAAGTTTAAAAACTACTTAACATGAAATATAAAATTATAACATTAAGGGTACATTTGCTACATCTTGGATTGAATTGGATGATATGAGATATGTTTGATACTGGATTTTAATTTAGATCTAATGCAGCTCAATTCTTTATAACCTTCTGCCACATATAGTTAAAATTTAATTAATTTTATAGTCTTATATAATAAATATCAATTGTATTTTTTAAGAGATTAACAGAAATTTTAGATCAGTATTAAATCCAAATTGTTTGTGTCGTATACCATTAGATTTTTACTTATTGAATTAACTTAGATGAATATTAATAACATGTACTGGTATTAATTTTTTAATTATTATGTATTTAAAAATACTAAATTAACATTAATAAATTATTAAATAAACATACGGTACGGTGCGGTAAGGTAAGGATACACATGGTGGCTATCATTGTTTACGAATGTCGTCCTAGTCCAATTATTTGCTGTAAACGCTGACAATATGCATCAAAACAAGTCAAGATTCAAGATTTTAGAAGCTCATTTCGGTGGGAGTTTCAAAAAGTAGCTTCTGCTCCATGTTATGAAGTTTGTGTTTTTCAACTATCTTTATTATGAGGCAAAGCCAAAATTTCTAAAATCTTCATCATTACTCAAACCATTTGTACACGAACACATATCTACTAATTCTTTTTAGAGTGATTTGCTCAACTTGATTAGTTTCAACTTTGACCTATGACTCTTCCTTTGGCATTATTTTGGCAATAAACAACGTGGGTTTCTGTTCATTTCAATTGTATTCACAATTTCACAATACACAGCATCCTTAGGTGAACGTTACCGACATGCCTTTTTTCTTCTTCTTGAAAATAATTACTGCGTTTTATTTATAGTGTATAGATGGCTTCTTGGGTTGTAATTAATGTTGCTCCCCTAAGTATTCAATAGAAATATAAATTTAAATAGGTAAGTACTTAAGTTCAAAGACACTCTTATGTCTTTAAGGGTAACTTTTCCTTAAGTATACATAATAATCGATAACTGAGCCAGATACCACGTAGACAATGGGCATAAATCTATACACCGTCTTAGATATTGATCAATATTAATGTGGCTTTTAATTTTTTGCCATAGAAAAAACGACTTGGCAGGGGGTTGTTATGTACCCATAAAAAGATGCCATCGACTAAGTCATCTAAATAAAAATGTTATGTTGCTAGGAGACACTGATTGCACACTGTAGTGGACTACTATAATTATAGATATCCTATATGTCGGAATTGGCACCCATGATGCACTTAATCGGCCTAATATAAAGAATAATTTAGAAAATTCTCTAAATGGAGTTTTATAAGACTATTGTAAGTCTAATTAAATTTTAGGAGTTGTAAAATCGCTTGGTTGATTTTTATCACTCTCATTTATTTCTATATAAACACACGTATTGTATCTAAAATACATACATGAGATTAAAAAAAAATATAGATTTGTATTAGAAAAAAAAAACTTACTAAAGGTATACAAAAAAGAAAAAAAAAAGAGACAATGGATCCTATAATCTAAGCAATTTTTCTTTTTCATGATTATTTATCCTTTGACCATAAGCAAATAGTAGCATGAGGGCTTTCGTTGTGATTATCCTCTATCTTTAATAGACAGTGACATAACCTTGTTGTGATATACTTCCACATTTAAAGATCAAAATGTACTAATTATATGTTGACTAACGAATATTTATGAATTTCAACAGTATATACAGGATAGCTCAAATCACAAATAAATCTACATAAGTAAATTGTTGCTGATTAATCCTAGTTACCTTAAATGAGTAGATAAGCTTATGATTTTTCTCTAAGAAGCCACTTAGAAGTGGGTTCGGTTTACTCACGAGATCATAATAGTTTAATATGTGTTATTGCCACACATACTTGCAACGTACATACGAATATGCGTTGTAATGACTTGTACATAAGAGACTTAGTATGTCAAACTTGTAGCAAATTGCAAGTGCATGTTGTTCATTTTTATATTGTTTTCAAATACTTTCACATGTGCGGCAACTTGATGAAAACTTCTGCAGAATTTTCATAAGACGGTGAGGTTAATATTAATTTCTCTTAGAAAAAAAAGGTCTTCTTAGAATGGATTTGATCTACAAATTGCAGTCGTGCTAGGGCAAATGGTCAAAACACTTCTGTATCATTAAAAAATAGGACAGCTCATTAATTTTCTATTTTGATTCCTGTAAGAATTTGGCAAGTAAAAGTTTGTTATTTTATTATTACAAATTTATGCAAATTGTTCCACTTTTGTGCATTCACACCACACGAAAGAATGATCATTAGATATAAATAATAGTATAAATTAGGACGAAGAAATAAAATATTTACAGTAGTGAATGTACGAATAGTTTACCGAGTTGAATATAATATTATGCTATCCACAACATATATGGTTGGTCAACTGATTAGTGAATTGAATGAGAACCAATTAATTAATCTCTTTTGGTTGAAAAAAAAAATTATCGAAGACCAGCTTTAATTAACATATATTGTAGCACGAAGGCGAATGTGCTGGCATGTAAAAATGGAGAGAATTCTCATTAATCATATTGTGATGTAGTACAATTTAGTATTATATTATAAAAATATAATACTATATAATTATATAAACTTATTTTATCTATTAATGTACAATCTAATTATTTAATTTAAGTATTTTAATAAATAATAAATTATTAAATAAAATTAAAACACTTTTTACGTACTTAAAGTCAAATAACTAAAATAATTTTATCTAACGAGAGTAATATAATATATTATTATTTATTCAATATTTCGGTTTATCACTATCTTATATTATTATTTAAATTAAATTTTTATATAAATATAAATATGAACTAATATTTCATAGATTTAAATTTATTATAATTAATAAAAATTAAATGATTATATTTAAAATATGAATAATATTTTAGTGCAATATTTCTTAAATTTTATCTTTTATATGTTCATTTTTTACAAATTTTATCGTATTGACTATATATTTAATGCAGTGTGATATAATAAAAAATTATAACTAAATATAAGTTAAACATAAAAACAAATATTTTAATGTCATATAGTACATGAAAATATAAACCGCCAAACGCCACCTTAAGTTTCAAGATCAAGGTAGCGTTTACTTTTTGGATTGGAGTGGGAATCCTAGGATTGGGAGTGTGGAGTGGGAGTGGAAGTAGGTTGTTTACTTACACTGAAATGGAAGCATGTAATGAAGATCAAAATTCAATTTATGTGTTTACATTGTCTTGGATTGGGAGTAAATAGTTTCAAATTACAATTTTATCTTTATTTAAAGAATTATAGTTTTTTAATTACAAAGTTAATAAAAAATATATTTAATGAATAAACATTTATTTTATTATATTTGTAAATTTATAATAATTATTAATATTCTTAATTATGAACATCACAATTTTTTATTAATTTTAATTTTAATTATATAAATTAAAAATTATTGATAAGGGCAATATAAATGAAATATTTTTACTATTAACATAGTATGAAATTAATATTTTCTTAGAATAAACTATTTATTAGTATTAATTATTAATATTAAATAAATATAATACTAATATTTTCAAATAAAGATGGTTTAAAGTAATATTATTAATTCTCTATTAATATAATAATATTATTTTTAAGTAATTTAAACTTAGAATCAAACCAAATTATTATTTAGTTAAATATAATATTATTATTTAAATAAATATAATATTATTTATTTTATTTTATTAAATATTAAATTAAATTAAATTAAAAATAGTAAAAAAAAAAGTGGGAATGGGACATTCCAAAAATAAGTGAGTGAAATCAACGGAGTAAGATTTTAAATCTAAAATTAATTTATTAAAATAAACACTAAAGTGAGAAGATTTCATACTTCCATTCCAAAGATTTAACACAACTCAAGTGTTTCCTTTCAAGGTGTGAACCGTGAACGCTGAAAATTAAAATTGGCCACCAAAAAGCAAAAATAGTTATTTTAAGGTTTAAAAAAAGGTCCAACGCGTATTGACGATCAGATTTGTTGACCAGCGTCAACATTTGACAGCTACGTCTCCTGCAATTCAAAAGCAATGCCGCAGTTTCGACCTATCACAACGCTCCACGTCACGGGGACTGTGGATGAACGCATTAGTTTGGTTCTGATCCTTTTGGATGAGGATGGCACACAAAATGAACTCGGATTCCCACAAATCGTGTATCGGTAGTATTCTAATTTCCAGAATATTATTTTATTTATTTATCTTTTTGTGAAAAAAAAAACAATTGAATTATACTCCCCAATTAGGCTGGTGGCTGTTAGGGTGATAATTTTTTAATAAGTTTGAATTGAGCTAAAATAATACGATTATATATATTAAATCGGTCGATCGCGTGCCCATCTGTTTATTCAATCACTCTTTTAATATATTAGGGGATATTTTCAGTAGATATTAAAAGAGTAATTATACTTAGATACAATTGATTAAAATTTAATTCGATGATACAAATAAAAATATATATTAAAACGATTATAACACGATTAATAATTGAGTTTGTCCGAGTCATAATTATTGTAATAAACAGATAGATAATTAAATAAAATTATAAAAATGGATAAGTAAATTTTATACGGCTAATTGTCATATTTAAATATAACTCAGGGAAATCCTTAATAAATGGCAAATTTAAAATAGGCCAAAATTCTTGATGTCGGTTTTCCCTCTCTGTCGTCTCAGCTCTCCTCAACACCGGCATCACCCTTGCAACAGAACCGACCCACTTGTTTGACAAATTTTATTTGCAAACCCATTTGACTCCCATCGATAAAACAATTCCAAATCGAATTCACCTCCATATGTCACCATTTTGCCAATTTGCCTCCCTTTCCAGAAGGGCACCTCCATCGACTTAACTTACTTCAGAAGTACTTCATCACCCACAATAAATTTTGTTACAAGTCGGCGTTTTATCTGTCTCTTTCTCTCTATATGTATATATATTGCTGGCTTGCTCTCTTTCAAGGATCTTGTCGAACACACTTAACAAATTAATATTTTTCTTTTTTCGCTATAGCAGCCGAGTTTTAAAGGCTTTTGCATGTGTTGCTGTATGCCAAACGTGGCGAATCAACGGAGAGATAAGAAGAAGAAGGAGGGTGATCAGCATCATGAGGAAAGGTTATCAGAGGTTGATCAAGGGGTGAATTATCAACCGTTGATGCAATATTCCGATGACCAAAGAAGAAGATGGAGGGAGAGGGAGATGTCGGCTATGGTTTCTGCTTTGAAGCATGTGGTGGCTGGAGATATTGATGTCGTTGTGTCTCAACCTCAACAAATTCAACAGCATGATAACATGAATGCCATTACTAATGTTACGTCAACGGCTGCAAATTCTGATTCATCATCTTCTTATGGGATTACTAGTGGGCAAAAGAGAGCAAGAGAAATGGAGGGCGGTGGTGTAAGAGGTAAGCTACTCTGCGTTGAACTTTATTTGACCTTATCAGAGCTTTTTTCGTTTCTTCTTCTCCATCCTGCTGAGAGTCTTCACATAATAAGTATAGACATCTTGTTAATCTTGCAACAATTTGATAACATCTTACTAGTGGTACATTTATATTAAAAGGTAATAGACAAGTTGGTAATTGTTTTAAATAAAAGTTGATGTGAGACCGGTTCGAATCTCAAACATTCAATAGCAATTGATCTGAATAGTAGCTACTTTTTTCCATTGATTCATAACTTTGTTCCAAAGAAAAAAAAAAGGCTTTTATTTGGGATGCTCTTAGGTTTTAAAAGTAGGGGAAATGGTTAATATTGCATGCAAAATGTTGCATTCATATTCGTGATTGTTCTGTTTTATTTTCAAATAGCAGCAACAGAGAGTTCAAGCACTAGTACAAGCGCCGCAATGCAAGCAACTGCAAGATATGAATACAGCAGCAATGAGAAGAGTATTGTGCCAGAGCCGAGGAGGAAATACAGGGGAGTGAGGCAGAGGCCATGGGGGAAGTGGGCAGCTGAGATCAGAGATCCATTTAAAGCTGCAAGGGTTTGGTTAGGCACATTTGACACAGCCGAGGATGCAGCCAGAGCTTACGATGAAGCCGCTTTGAGGTTCAGAGGCAACAAGGCCAAACTCAACTTCCCTGAAAACGTCAAGCTTGTTGCTATATCATCATCATCACCATCAACAAATGCAAATCCAATGGCGACCCAGTTGACCGTTTCTGATTCTCCAACAACCCTTTTGCCCATTTCTACATCAGCCGAGCCAATAGTTCATTCTCAAGCACTTGACCACTTGCCAAATGCTGAAGTTTCTACAGATTTCTTGGACTATTCGTTTTTGGTTTCGGATTTTTCCGAGTTTCAAATGCAACCAATGACTTCATATTTGTCATCTTCATTTGCCTCTGCTTCAACTACTTCGCCGCCACCTTCATCACTCCCTTTGTTTTTCCCCGCGCAGCCGCCGGTTCAGTTCATGCCACCCAAATCGGAGAGTGATAGTAGTCCAGATTTTTCAGTCCCACCCTGGAATGCTTCCTATTATTATCCTTCTTCTTCTTCAGGATAAGATTTTTTGTCCTTTTTTTTTCTTTTTTTGATATAACGTTCTGGTTTTGTATGTTTGGGGTCTTTAATTATATTTATATTATGTATATATATTTTTTAAGATTAGTAAAATTGTATCAAAATGATCAAATTAGCCGAGGATACATTATAAGCCATCGAATTTAAATATTACACTTAGGTTACCGATCATTTTAAGACGAAAAACTTAATTAGGATAACAACAAATATTATAAAATAATTTAATAATTTATTCTCTTTCAATAGAATTTCCTCTCTTCTTCCAACCCAAAAGAAAAACAACTTCCCATATCTTTTATTATCTTATCCGAACAAAGATTTGAGCAAAAAATCAGCAGTCTAGAAGATGTCAGTTCTAAGTAAACTCAAAAAAAGGTTCACTGAATCCTCGTTGGTCCATTGTCAATCACAATCACCACAATCTTGACCCAACATCTAACAGATAACAGTCGACGCCACAAGCCTATGACCAATTGACATATTTTAACTTGCTTTCTTTAACTTATGAACGTTTTATGACCAACTAAGCAAAATTTGAATGGTTTTATTGTTACTTAATGAAAATAATATAAAAGAATCTCTGTGTCCACTAATCTTAATACAAGTAATTTGACTGGGTCTATGTTAATAAAAGAATCTTCGTGTCCACTAACCTTAATAAAAGTGGCAATTTTGCTTACAGCCTTTGGTGTTTGTTATTCTTTGAATCTACCTTCCATTATTTTCAAAGCAGAAGTCCTACTATATAAATATACTTCCCAAAAAGTCGAAGAAACCCACCAACAGATTTCCAAAATTAGGTCACTCCTTCGGTCATTTTGGTCATTTCATCAGTTTATCTAACAGTTAACAGAAGATTTATCTGTAACACAATATTTTAGAAGCAGCTGCCCCCATTACAACCTTAACAAGAACAAAAACATTCTTTAAAGTTTCCACGATCAAATCCCTTTCGAAGTTGTTATGAACGAACCAATAACATTTGAATGCCTATATTTTTAATTTTCTCAAATGAAGATATAATTTATCCATTCATATCGAATAGATCTCAATCTCAAATTAGATTAGTTAACTCTTGTAATATTGAATTTTAAATTGTTCCCAAAACTGTTTAAGTGTTGGTATAATTTTCATGCAAGCATGTGACATAAAGTAACAAGGATACGATAAAATAGTAATTTGTTACTAATATGCTTCCTAGTTCATGAAGTTTGAGCCAATGTCTCAGTTAAGTTAGTTATTGTAATTTTAAAAATTATCCAAAAGTTCCATATTTACTATTTTTATTTGAAGTTATAAAAGATCTTTTGGGCCCCTTAGATATTATTTTTGAAGGCCCAAAGGGGGTTTCAAATGTTATTCCTCCGGATAAAGCTCGAGCAAGTACAAAAATCAAATAAAAGGCAATTTGAAAAGAATATTGATAAGCATTTCAATTTCTTCTTCAGGATAAGATTTTTTGTCCTTTTTTTTTCTTTTTTTGATATAACGTTCTGGTTTTGTATGTTTGGGGTCTTTAATTATATTTATATTATGTATATATATTTTTTAAGATTAGTAAAATTGTATCAAAATGATCAAATTAGCCGAGGATACATTATAAGCCATCGAATTTAAATATTACACTTAGGTTACCGATCATTTTAAGACGAAAAACTTAATTAGGATAACAACAAATATTATAAAATAATTTAATAATTTATTCTCTTTCAATAGAATTTCCTCTCTTCTTCCAACCCAAAAGAAAAACAACTTCCCATATCTTTTATTATCTTATCCGAACAAAGATTTGAGCAAAAAATCAGCAGTCTAGAAGATGTCAGTTCTAAGTAAACTCAAAAAAAGGTTCACTGAATCCTCGTTGGTCCATTGTCAATCACAATCACCACAATCTTGACCCAACATCTAACAGATAACAGTCGACGCCACAAGCCTATGACCAATTGACATATTTTAACTTGCTTTCTTTAACTTATGAACGTTTTATGACCAACTAAGCAAAATTTGAATGGTTTTATTGTTACTTAATGAAAATAATATAAAAGAATCTCTGTGTCCACTAATCTTAATACAAGTAATTTGACTGGGTCTATGTTAATAAAAGAATCTTCGTGTCCACTAACCTTAATAAAAGTGGCAATTTTGCTTACAGCCTTTGGTGTTTGTTATTCTTTGAA
This sequence comes from Citrus medica, assembly GCA_002013955.2. Taxonomy (NCBI): domain Eukaryota; kingdom Viridiplantae; phylum Streptophyta; class Magnoliopsida; order Sapindales; family Rutaceae; genus Citrus; species Citrus medica. The sequence goes on along the minus strand of MKYO02027564.1, from coordinate 70,036 downwards.
TCTACCTTCCATTATTTTCAAAGCAGAAGTCCTACTATATAAATATACTTCCCAAAAAGTCGAAGAAACCCACCAACAGATTTCCAAAATTAGGTCACTCCTTCGGTCATTTTGGTCATTTCATCAGTTTATCTAACAGTTAACAGAAGATTTATCTGTAACACAATATTTTAGAAGCAGCTGCCCCCATTACAACCTTAACAAGAACAAAAACATTCTTTAAAGTTTCCACGATCAAATCCCTTTCGAAGTTGTTATGAACGAACCAATAACATTTGAATGCCTATATTTTTAATTTTCTCAAATGAAGATATAATTTATCCATTCATATCGAATAGATCTCAATCTCAAATTAGATTAGTTAACTCTTGTAATATTGAATTTTAAATTGTTCCCAAAACTGTTTAAGTGTTGGTATAATTTTCATGCAAGCATGTGACATAAAGTAACAAGGATACGATAAAATAGTAATTTGTTACTAATATGCTTCCTAGTTCATGAAGTTTGAGCCAATGTCTCAGTTAAGTTAGTTATTGTAATTTTAAAAATTATCCAAAAGTTCCATATTTACTATTTTTATTTGAAGTTATAAAAGATCTTTTGGGCCCCTTAGATATTATTTTTGAAGGCCCAAAGGGGGTTTCAAATGTTATTCCTCCGGATAAAGCTCGAGCAAGTACAAAAATCAAATAAAAGGCAATTTGAAAAGAATATTGATAAGCATTTCAAATTTTCTATTTCAAATAATTATCTCAAATGATGTAATATTAATTAATTAATTGATTTTTTTAAAATCTAAGTTAATTAATTGTATTACCTTGCAAATTAATTTATGAATGTCACATCATTTAAAATAATTAGTTGAGATAAAAAATTTAAGATGTGTACTACTACTCATGAAAAATCTAAAGAATTTTGGATAATATGAACAGAATTCTTTTGAAGTTATTTTATAAGGGTTCAAACCGTGTACACGTGGTCTGGGGATGGTGCTTATAAGATTAAAGTAGCGCCTCTACTACCAGCTTAAGCTTTTAGTAGGATGGTAAGCGCCTTGTGGTATCAGAGCCAGGTCAGGGGTTCGAATCCTTGGTAAGGTCTAGACGCCTGCGAATTTCCAGCAATGTTCTGGCCAAGTACTGTCCCCAGGTGCGTGGGGCCCACCAGCTAAGGGTCCCCTAGTAACCCGGTTTAGGGGGGGGAAGGGAGCTAAGGGTTCAAACCGTGCACACGTGGTCTAGAATCTAGTACGCAACATAGATTCCAGTCAAAAAGAGAAGAGACTCTTCTCTTGTAGACTGATCTTTTAAAAGCCAATACCGTTATTCCAAAACCAATCCAATTGAAAGATGTCAATCTTCCAGAAGAATGGATTCTAGAAGGTGCCACTGCACCAGTGATTCCAAAACAACTTGAGCCAAATACAGAGTTACAAAATGTGACTCAGTATTCAGATGGTAGAGTAAAATTGTCTTTCAGGAAATCTACTTCATCTAGATTCTCCGATAAGGGCTCAGTTTCAAGCATCTCTTCATTAGAGAGAAAATTTACAAAAATACCCTCCGAGGTAAATCTTCAAAATCAACCTAGGTTTTCTACTTCGGATATACCTAGTTCCTCCATTCATTCAGTCAATTATGCAACTAATGTTCCCCATCCCATATACACTAGTCGCCAAAGACAGGAAGAGAAGGAACCTTTTCCTCCGACCTCTCCCACGTTTTCATTAGTTACTGAGAATATAATAAATGTCATTGAAAAAGATTTTGAACTGGATAAAACTCTTCTTCACAATGATTTTTATTCTGATTCAAACAAAGAAAAAAGATTTTGGTTTTTCAAACATTTTCTGAATCAAAGAAAAGAAATTCAAGAGACATATTATGCTTTTGTTAATTCACACAAAGTTCATATATTATTTTTTGATTGGTTTGAGATATATTCTTCAGACAACATCTCTTATCCGTTTAAAAAGTCAAACCCTATTACTGTTAGAAAGAAAATCCCTGAGTGGAACCTTTCCGATAGCAATAGAACCATAGAATCTGAGCATCCCCCTCTTAGGAGCTTAACTATTGACCATGGTGAACCTCCTATTGAAATTAGAGCCTCACCTTACAAAATTCCGAAGCCAAATGATTCTGATTCAAATTTAAGTAGTATTATTCAACAGAATAATTTCTGTAATACTAACTTAAATACTATAGGAAAACAGTTGACTAAGATAGAAAGCCAATTCCAGAAGTCAACCATTACTGTTTCTCCTATTCCATCAAAATCGAATTCTGACAAAAAGCTTAAGGAGCCTATTTTCAAACCTTTTCAGGTTTCGAAAACCAGTCAAAAGCTTGTCCAAGAGTCAAAATCAGATTTTGCTAAAGCCATTAGAGACCAACTAGATAGAATATAAGCTTTTTCTTCTTCTTCTTCTAAGGTTCAAATAGCCCCTGATAGTGCCCAATCCAGTAAGATTGGTGTACTAGAGCATGATAATGTTTCTATAGCCTCTTCAGACATAGAAGCATTTAAAGAGGAACCTTCTGCTCCTCATACCAACAAAATCCATTGAGATTTAGTTGTACCTACTGTCAAGACCCCACCAGATCTAGCTATAAATAATAGACCAAGTGCTTTAAATCAATCGCGGTTTAATGCATCTTCCGTCTATGAGTGGAACATTGATGGTATGTCTGAGTACAACATCTTAGGATTGTTGCAACAGATGACCATGGCAGCCAATGCCTATAAAACACAAACAGAAACTTCGGATAGAGCCATAACCGAAATTCTTGTTGCCGATTTTACTGGTCAACTAAAAGGATGGTGGGATCATCTCCTCACCAAACAGCAACAGTCAGATATTCTTAATGCCATCCAAATTGGCATTAAGTAGCCACACAAACAAGAATTAAAATAAAACACTTGGCTTATCTAGTTGATAATTCTGATAAGGATTATCAACATAATAACAAAAAGAAGGAGTTTAAAATAAAGCAACTGTTTAGAGCTTAAACCGCGATTGAGTTTAAAATTCTCTAAAAAGAATTTATTTGTTATTCTGTTGAGTTTAACATAAACCAGTTGCTTTATGTTAAAATTCTTTTTGAAATCTGAGGTTCCACAAAATGGAATTTCTAACCGCTTTTACTGTTTCTTTATTTGAGTTTCCTGTAAAGCAATCCCTGAGTGGACTGTAATGCCGTTTGATTTAAAAAATACACCATTAGAGTTTCAAAGAATCATGAATGATATTTACAACCCTTATTCTGAGTTTTGCATTGTTTACATTGATGACGTGTTGATTTTTTCTCAAACTATTGATCAACATTTCAAGCATTTAAAGACTTTTTTATTTTGCCACTAGGAAGGCTGGTCTAGCCCTTTCTAGCTCGAAAATTTCATTATTCCAAACAAAAGTTAGGTTCCTTGGCCATTATATTTCTAAAGGGACCATCACTCCTATTGAGAGATCACTTGCCTTTACTGACAAGTTTCCTGATAGAATTCTTGACAAAACCCAATTGCAACGATTTTTGGGTAGTCTTAATTATGTTCTTGATTTTTGTCCTAATATCAATAGGATTGTTAAACTACTGCATGATAGGTTAAAAAAGACTCATGTTGCATGGTCAGAAGAACATACTAAGATTGTTAAGCACATAAAAGGCCATTGTAAAAAGCATTCCATGTTTATTTCTTGCAAATCCTGCATTGCCTAAAATAGTTGAAACAAATGCGTCTGACTTAGGCTATGGTGGTATATTAAAGCAAAAAGAGAATGATAAAGAACAGATAGTACAATATGTTTCTGCACATTGGAATGATTGCCAGAAAAATTATTCTACTATCAAGAAAGAAATTCTTTCTATTGTATTATGCATATCCAAATTCCAAAGTGATTTATTAAATCAAAAATTTTTACTTAGAATTGATTGCAAAGTTGCAAAACATGTTTTGGAAAAAGATGTTCAAAATATTGCTTCAAAATAAATTTTTGCAAGATGGCAAGCCATTTTAAGTGTTTTTGATTTCGATATTGAATTTGTTAAAGGAGATAAAAATTCTATTCCTGATTTTCTAACCAGAGAATTTCTTCAAAACATATAATGCCGCCAAAGAAGAAGGACAAAGGTAAAGTTGTTCTTAAAGACACTGAGTCCCATACAACCTCTAAAGAACCCCAATCGACTCCTTCTAAAGAAAAATTGCTTTCTTCTGCCATGCCCATCAAATCTTGGATTGAAATGGTTGAAGAACAACAAGCCCAATACAAATCCATTTCCTCTGATGACCAAATAAAGCAATGGATGAGCTCCATTACAAAATCTCCTGAGCTTATGCTCGCTCTTCAAAGTCTTTCTCAAAGCCAAATTTCTCCTAAAGAAGAAATTGAAAAAGAAAAACCTATTTCTAAAGAGATTTCAAAGTCCTCTTCCCAAAATGTGGTTGTCTCTGGTGAAAGTTCATCTTCTCAAATTGTACTTTCTCAGCCAACGCTTTCAAAGAAATCTTCTGATTGGTTTGATAAAACCCATTTCTAAAATATTTTATCTATGGAAGATGGTTTTTACCATACTGATCCTTTCCAAGTAATTTCAAAGTTTTTCCCTAAAGGCTGGTTTTTTAAACCATGGGATTTAACAAAACCACAGTCTTACTATCAAAACATTTTAGAAGTTACTGAGTCAGTAAAATTCAAACACTTCTTTCTCAGTGAAACACATAAAGAGCCAGCCTATTCCACGGCTACTATACTAAAAGTCTTGAGCCCAAACCAGTGGGGTGACCAACTCCACACACAAAGAAAATTCCCTCCAAATTTTCATATGTGTTTGCCACATTGTTTAACCTATTTTTATTGGGACTACCAACAAGCATGGTATAACACATTTTTTATCCAAAACCCCAAAAAATCTCATTCTTGGTTATTTTTCTTTAATTCGAAAATAACCGTTCAAAGCTTCCCAAATTGGTTTCAACATTGGTGGAATTCTTTGGCCCAATCCCTCAAATCCTAACTCCAAATGCCACCCACTGTTTAAACCTCTTTAAAGCTCACTATATTCCTTCTGAATCCGAGAAAAGGTTTCCCTAATTTCTCTGTTTCTGTACAAATTTCTTCCTTCCATGGGTATGGATGTGGAACCTCAGATTTCATACCCAAGATAGCCAGCTCATCTTACAAAGAACATTCAAAGTAAAATTGTGGCGAGTGCCAAATCTGAAGAAGAATACTTTAAAGTCATGGAACAGCTCCTCATATCAAGATCAAAGTCTTTAGTTGCCGCTTAAATCTAAACAAAATGATTTGTTTTGTTTAAAAAAAGATTTAAGTTTACAAAGAATTGAAAACCAGTTACAAAATGCAGATGGTAAATCGGCATGGTATGGAATTATCCACGTAATTCCAACACTTCTTTCTTAGTGAAACACATAAAGAGCCAGCCTATTCCACGGCTACTATACTAAAAGTCTTGAGCCCAAACCAGTGGGGTGACCAACTCCACACACAAAGAATTTAAAATCTGAGCATTCCAGTCAACTTCTCTAACCTGGTTTATGTTAAACTCAACCAGTAAAAATTCACCACACTATCAACACTATCAAGCCAAGAATAGTGCCCCTATTCTTGATGAATTCAATAGCCCAATTCAGGATGCTGTAGCCACCCTGATTCTGACTATCTCCCTTCATTTCATAGGTGACTCATCCCACCTTAGGGATAAAAATGCCGAGTTACTACACAACTTGAGGTGTAGAAAACTTAGTGAGTTCCAAAGTTACAAAACCACTTTCTTCACCAGACTTTTCCTTAGGGATGATGCTAGTCATACAACTTGGAAGAAGAAATTCCTTGCAGGTTTGCCTATCCTACTAGGAGAAAAGGTTAGAAATTTCATTAAAGCCCTTTATGATAATCGTATTCCTTATGATGAGCTCACCTATGGTGAACTTGTCAGTTTTGTTAATAAGGAAGGCTTAAAGATCTGTCAAGACTTGAAACTACAGAAACGTCTTAAGTGGGAACTTGACGAGCTTTAGTGGGTATTTGCTTTTCATCAAAAGAGCTTTCATAAGGTAAATCTACCAAATGTTGTTTTCTTTCCCAAAAAATGGATGGTAAATCGGCACATATTTCTTTTTCAATGAGATTTTTAAAATCAGAAATCTTTCTTTGTATAAAATCATGTTGTAACTGATTTTCAATTCTTTATAAACTTAAATCCTTTTTTAAACAAAACAAATCATTTTGTTTAGATTTAAGCATGGCATTAATTTGATTTTGATAAACAGAACAAGCTTTAACAATATTAAGATTTCTTGTCTTTGGTTTCTCAATGAAAGGGAAAACAAGCTTTTTGGATTTTACTTTAAAAGATATACTATTATAGTTGACAGTATATGGAGTAATCAAATTTATAAATGGGGTTCCGAGAATGACAGTATGGTGTATGTCATTTGTGAGAAGAAAAGAAGTTCTGAATTCAAAACCATTGTTATGCACAGAAGCATCAACTTTTGATTTGATTTTTAGTTTTGAATTATTGGCGACAAAAAGTCTTTCATTAGTCTTCTCATGGAATTTTTTAGGAACAATATTTTCTTTAATGCAATTTAAATCAGCACCAGTGTCAAAAAGGGCAATGGTGTCAATTTCAAAATCTTTAGAAAAAATTAAAATGATTTTGATTAAATACTTCCTGGTGGTGATTTGTTTTAAAAAAAATAGAAAATCATTGGGCACAGATTCAATGTTTTCAAGATTTTGTTCGTTATCACCATCAGTATCAACTTCCTTATCAGAATTATCATCTAGTTATTTTTGTAAAAGAAGTTGAATAGTATTGGAATCATGCCTTTGTTTTTCTTTCAAATCCTTAATCTCAAGTTTGATTTCTTTCTAAAGATCTTGGATATTAGGAATAACTTTCTTTGTTTTCTTTTTGTCCAAAATATCAGTAAGATCATAAGAAGTTTTTTTAACAACTGGAACTTTAGAAGTTTCCGCTTTATTAGAATCTAGAGTCTTTAAAAGCTTATCAAGATATTCCTTTTGAAGATTCGGATCAGAAATATGCTTAACAAGTTCAAGAAAAATCTCTTGGTCTTTAGTTAAAACATTGATTTTCTTTAAATAAGAATCTGAATCACTGATGTTAGAGTCACTCACAGAAACAGAATCAGAGTCATTTAACTCGTCAACCTGTAGGGGTTCACTGTCTTCCGTCATGGAAGACTTAGAGTCAGAAGACTCTATAAGCAAAGAGGCAACTTTGGAAAGGGTTTCTTCATCAAGGTCAAGCTCATGGAGCTTTCTGTTCATTCTGCAATATTTTACAGTATGGCCTTTCATACCACATTTGTGACATATGGCATCTTTGTAATTAAACGGGGTTTTTGGTTTGGCTCTAAATTCCTTCTTTTTAGAGAAGTTGGGTCTCTTATAAGGCCTCAAGGGTTTCTTATAATGAGGTTCTCTAAAATTTTATTTTTTGTAAAAGCAGAACACAATTTTTGGAGTTTAAAATAAAGAATTTTAAACTCCTTCTTTTTGTTTCAGCAGAATAACAAATAAATCTAAGGCATGAAAGGCCCCTATTCACCACACTATGTTACAAATGTGGTGATTGGTTGAGTTTAATATTTTGGAAATGGGTTTTATCAAACCAATCGGAAGAAGTTTAAAATACACGATGTGTTGGTTTTATCAAACCAACAGGCAACAGGGGCCTGAAACATGGTCAGCATCCTGTAGGACAAAATTCTTTATTTATTTATCAGGGTAGGCAAACCTGATACCAGAAGGAAAATAGGATCGAAGGACGGATGTGTTTTATAAAGAAATTTGAAAAAGAAAACTCAAATAAAGAAACGAAAGAAAAGGAAATAATTTTAGGTTAATTATTTTTGTATTAGTGATCAAACAATGGTACATGGCGTTGTTACACCAGGGAATGCCACTATTCTGGCCTTCAGGTCTGATCAAACTTAGACTTGATCAGGATCCCTGCACCCTGGTTTCCAGCCTAATATACCACTTTAGTTTTATTAAACCTATTAATGTCTAAGCAAGCCTAGCAACAATTTCTAAGGCCTAGTTCATACATCTAAGGCTGGGTGCATACACAGTACTAGATCCGGATCCCGGAAATAGTGCTCTGAAGGAATAGAGGGAGAAGAGAAAGAATACAACTGAGGATTGAGATCTGGTCTCGTTGCCTCAGAGGAACGTATAATTTGTAAAGCAGATCTGATACAGATCAGTCTGCAAGCATGCTTTGAAAAAATAAAATGTTTGAAATTAAATGCGGAAAAATAAATTGCTTTACAGTAAAGTACAGAAACATAAAATTGCGGAAATTTAAGATGGAAATTTAAGATGGAATCTATGTTGCGTACTGAATGCAGAGACCATAGCCTTATAGGAGATTTTGAAAATTAAGGCTACAAGGACGAATCCCTCAATCATATGATAATTGTGGGTTTTGATTTGTAAAATCATGCTTTTTAAAATATTCTTGTCTTTAAGAGAAATCGTTATATTAGGGTAACAATTAAATGAAATGGGTCCTTTACATAGACTTGATTCTATACTACTTAGTAAAGAATCATCGAAAGAGATGAATCGACCATCTCTCAAGACTGTAAGAATGGAGGTATCAAGACCTTCTTTTGTTAAGGGCTTTATACCAACTTGTATTAGGCCAATGTGAATATAATTAAAACTTTTATCTCTTAATTTCTTTAGAGATTGCTCAGAAAATAAATGTATTGTTTCAAAAGGTTTTGAAAGGGTTATGTCACGTTCTTCTGTTTTTATGACATAATCATTTTTTAAAAAATCAAGCTTTTTTGTTTTGTAAATCATTTCTTTATTAATCTTTGGTAATTCCCAATTATCAATTGCTTTATTGAAGTCTTCGATAACAAATTCTTCAGAATTCACAACATTCTTTGAATCACTAGTTCTTCCAGAAGAAGAGCTAGAAAAGGACGATGCTCTACAGAGCAGAGAATCTATGGACAAAACTAGTGGTCTACACTAAGACCTGTTGGTATGGCTACAGGTATGGAATTACAGCCCTAAGCGGAAATCTTATCCTATGGCGGGACTTACAACCAGTAAAAATTCACCACACAAACAAGAATTAAAATAAAACACAAGTCTTTGAACACGAAAACTCTAAACCATACAACACTATCCTCCCCTTGGCTCTGATTCCTTCTTCTGGTTGGTTTAAAATACAATAAAAAAAAAGAGTAATTTTCATTGTATTTTCCATTTTATACGTGTATTTGTGTACTACTACTCATGAAAAATCTAAAGAATTTTATTGGACTAGTCAAATTGAAAAAAAAAATACTTGTAATGAGAATACAAAACAATTGTGTACTACTACTCATGAAAAATCTAAAGAATTTTGGATAATATGAACATAATTCTTTTGAAGTTATTTTATTGGACTAGTCAAATTGAAAAAAAAAATACTTGTAATGAGAATACAAAACAGGATTGAATAGTTATAATTTATTATGCTTTATTTATCTGAATAGTAGTAGTTACCTATATTTGATAGGATTATATAGACCTCATGGGATTCTTAAAGATAATTTTGGCAATACTGAATCTTTTAAGATAATTAGTATTATCTATGCTATAAAAATATATCTGGTAAAATTTATTTTTAAAAGTACTTTAATTTTTTAAAAACAGTAGTATGTCTTCAGTAAATGTTATTGTTAAAATTACTGTAATAATATGGGTGACTAAGTCGGATATAATGTTGGAATAAAATTCATTTAAACATGTATATAAAATATTTTTTAATTTTTCATAAATAACTAATAACTAAAATAAATATTTTATATTATTAATTTTATTTTTATTTTATAACCTGAATAAAATTGGTAATAATCTTTTTAAAGTTAAGGATTTTACTTCCAAATTAATAAAGATAATTTTGAATTTTTATAATATATATGAGAATATATATTGAATTGTATTAAGTATAAAAGTGATTTTTAAAATTAGATTTTAAAAAGCTATTCTTTCTATACTTTTCAAAATCTACTACAGGATGGGCGACTTTGCCAAAAATAATTTTTTAAAATTTTATTAAACACTAAAATTAGTTTTAAACTTTCAAAATCACTTTTAAACCTTTCAAAAGCGATATCAAATGGGCCTTTAGTTTCCTATATAAATTGAAAAGTAATCTTCCTACTTTATAAAGAGATTCTTTATTCATTCTGTATGTACGAATGACAGAAATTCTCACCGAGACAAGGGCTCTCGCATATTTTTCTCATTCAGAGATGGTGTAAGGGCGATTTTATACCTAATTTTTTATTTCGGAAAGGGATAAAGATAATTTTTTACTTAGTTTCTTATTCAGAAAGAATGGAGATGAGGTGAAATCCTTATCCCCACCTCTCCCCATTTATGCATTTCTCCCATTTTAATTTTATTTTTATTTTTTTATAATTATTAGTGAAAAAATAATAAAATTTAAGTTGTAAAATAGTAAACATTAGTGCAGATAATAAATATCAAAATATTTATGCAAATAATATAAATATTAATTAATATAAAGACTTTAATGTAATTTAGATTTAATTACAGTCGAAAGCCCACAACCCACAAGCCAACAATCCACAGATCAAACCTTAAACTACTCTTTTACAGTCTCACCCATCTTTTTCAAAATATTCGCACTGCAGCGAACACCCAGCTAGTCCTTATCTCATCAAAGCCCAGTAACATGTCACGTCATCGGTGTCCAAGCGACCTAGCTTGTTGCATCGTTAGTTAACAACTCGACTTGAGGCATTTGTCATGCTAGAGTTGGTGTCAAGTGGTACCATTGGTCATGGACAACACTCAAATCAATATTGTACAAAAATCACATTATTTAAAATTTGAAACATACAAAAGAATGGAGAGCCTAGAAAATTGTGGAAAAATATGTTGAGCAATGTCAAACCTGTTCATGTCTTTCTTTAATTGCTGCTTAGCAACCGGATCCACCAAAGATGATCATAGATCTATAATGTATTATAACCTATAATGACGAAAAGGGTTCAAAATATAGTGTTGAACAAATACTAATCCTTACCTCTAAGATTAGAGCAATGATGATATGAATCTATGATACATATCATAAAATATCTCACCTCTTTGCATGAGCCAAGCACCTGTGCTATACAATTAAAAACGTACATTTCATATAAAACCTAAAAATAAAAAAGACATAAAAATATTTATAAGTGTATTTGACCATATTGCACAGTGAAGAGAAAATTTCCAAATGAACCTACCTGGCCACCCACAAAATCTGCAAGGTCCTCCACGATCACTTTCCTATTTGGTTGAAATTTAGAAGGCTTGACAACATAAACATTCATCCAATTTGAAACACACAAAAGAATCAAGAAGGGATGAAATGCTAGTTATGCAACCCAAGAGGGGGGTGAATTGGGATATTAAAAATTATTCAATTTTAAAACAAAACTCAATACAAATCGAAGACGGATTTAAAGCAATAAAAAATAAATCAATCAAGCACAATAAAAAGATTACGGGAAGAGAAAACAAACATAATGATTTTTACGTGGTTCGACAATCCCCGCCTACGTCCATGCCTCCAAGCTCATTGGGCTTGAGAATTTCACTAAGCAAGCCTCCAAGGCTTCAAATACTTACAATTGACTTCCAATGTGTCAATGGACCTTCACAACAAGAGATTATCCCTAATCTCTTAACCCAAGTGTATCTCAACACTTACAATCTTTTGACTTGATTTTACAAAAAAGATTACAAATGAATTTCTCTCACACAATGTGTTTGATCACAAATGAAAGCTTAATGTGTGAATGAATGAGATGAATACAAATATTTAAAGCTCAAAGAAAATTGTATTCTCAATATTTTGCTCAATGATGATCGTTGGGATTGTTCTTGTTTGAATTGGATTGAGCTTATTTATAGTTGGAGCTGAAAACTAGCTGTTATTGACTGTCTGCCTGTAAACGGATCACCGTTAACTGTAAACGGTTAACCGTTTATTCTGGTCAAAGTTACCGTTGAGCTGAATTTCAAATAAACGGTTGATCGTTTGTCACTATCGGTTCACCGTTAACTTCCAGAGACCTGCAAAATAAATTTGGCTTAACTGTTCTCACTAAACGGTTCAAGGTTAGCAATCTTGAAATAATTGGTTCACCGTTTTTAGTAAACAGTTCACCGTTATTTTCCAGAATCATCATTTTAACAATACTTTGCAGAATATGATTTCTGAAAATTATCGGTTAGCTGTTTTTAGTAAACGGTTAGCCGTTTGCTACAGTGATCGCTACAGTGAAATTAATTTTTAAAATTTATAGCTTGACCCCAAAACTTTATAAAATTATATTATAGCCCAAAATGTTATGAAAGCTTTCAAATAGGTCTAATTTCAGAATCTTTAAATAATGGTTGCTATTCCCAAAACTTTATGAAATTATAATATAGCTCAAAATGTTATGAAACTTTTCTAATAAGTCATTCTCCAAAATTTCGAGCAATACTTGTTGATTTCAAAGTTTTCAAAACTCTTTCAATTAAATCATAAACTTAAAAAACAACTAATTTCATAAATCATTTTTCCATTAAATATAGAACCTTTATAATGTGAAAATAATGATTTATTTAAAATTTATAAAAAATAATTTGAGCTTAAAAGATTAATCATTCTTAATCTTGTTTGTTATCATCAAAATCAACATTATGGAAACATATATGTTAACAGTGGGTAGGTAGGTAACATAGATATAGATATCAGTTGCCAGAGTTTGAAGACTCTTGTCTAGAATAAGAGATCTAATAAATTTGGCTTAACTGTTCTCACTAAACGGTTCAAGGTTAGCAATCTTGAAATAATTGGTTCACCGTTTTTAGTAAACAGTTCACCGTTATTTTCCAGAATCATCATTTTAACAATACTTTGCAGAATATGATTTCTGAAAATTATCGGTTAGCTGTTTTTAGTAAACGGTTAGCCGTTTGCTACAGTGATCGCTACAGTGAAATTAATTTTTAAAATTTATAGCTTGACCCCAAAACTTTATAAAATTATATTATAGCCCAAAATGTTATGAAAGCTTTCAAATAGGTCTAATTTCAGAATCTTTAAATAATGGTTGCTATTCCCAAAACTTTATGAAATTATAATATAGCTCAAAATGTTATGAAACTTTTCTAATAAGTCATTCTCCAAAATTTCGAGCAATACTTGTTGATTTCAAAGTTTTCAAAACTCTTTCAATTAAATCATAAACTTGAAAAACAACTAATTTCATAAATCATTTTTCCATTAAATATAGAACCTTTATAATGTGAAAATAATGATTTATTTAAAATTTATAAAAAATAATTTGAGCTTAAAAGATTAATCATTCTTAATCTTGTTTGTTATCATCAAAATCAACATTATGGAAACATATATGTTAACAATGGGTAGGTAGGTAACATAGATATAGATATCAGTTGCCAGAGTTTGAAGACTCTTGTCTAGAATAAGAGATACAACAACTTCGTCTTCAACATCCTCAGAAGCAATTAATAAAGGTTGTCCCTAAAAAGGGAAGAAGAATACATCAATAAAAAAATTTTAACAAACAAAACTTACAACTTTCATTTTCTATGTACAAATCCTTTTATCTAACCGGGCCATTTAATTGCTTGCCCAAAACATTCTTGTAAGAAACTGCATCCTCAAGAATTAAAACCAGTAGATTTTTCAAAACATGGCAAAAAAGAAACTAATGGGTGCGTTAATACCAAGAATACTACAACTTTTGTATTTTCAAGATCAAACCAATGCACACCCAATATTACCAATTACCATGTACCAGAAATTAATTATTTAAAAAAAGCATATTAATTTATTGATTATTAACTGCTGATGGCCTCTTTAATGGTTACATCAACATCCTCTTGCTCCTCTACCTTGGACTCCTCATCAATCAAGATTTTTTCTTTTTATTTGCTTTTAAGAGCCACAATTGGAAGTTCCTCTTCCTTTTCCCCCTTTTCACTCCATGCTTTCTCTTCTTCTTTTTTATTTCTTGCAATTGTTCTTTCTCTAACTCTTCTTCAGTCTCTACTTCTTCATTTTCTTTTGTTGGAGCAGTTTCTATAGCTTTTTAAAAATTGAACTGCTACAACATATGCTCAGGGAAATCTGCATGTTTGCTCTTCATATATATAGCAAATTGATGTTTCTATGCTTCAAGATGTAGTAAGTCTAAAATATTTTATTCTTCTCATTTTGTACTTGAACACATGCATTCAAGCTTTCACCGAGTTCCTGCAGCATCTTTTCAACTCCAGTAGCTTGCCTTGATTTAGATGCAGCAAGATGTTACAGGATTGTTGCAGCAACTGTTTCACTTGCAATTCTTTCCAGTGTCCTTGTTGTGAGAGCCCCTTAATTCTTGATTCTTTCATCACTTGCAGCAAATTTTACTCTAGAAACCTCACAAATGCCTAATCAAAATGTTCCTTTAGTCTTGTTATAGCATATTAGAGTAGAACTCCTTGACAATTAAAAGCATTGGGCCTCCGGATGAGCACAAAACTTGACCCAATCACTCTGTACTGCAGTAGTGAAGATGGTGTTCATCGTCCCAATTAGTTGTTTAGGAAACTGAAAACCCTTTTCCTTCAGAATTTTCTGAGGCTCGATAAATTCTTTATATTTTTCCTCAATTTTGAAACTGTAAAAACACTCAGGATCTTTCAATTTGCCAGTACGGGCTTTGATTTTAGGCATTGCTGCAACAATTCAAATGTGTTTTGTTATGTTAAGAAGTATAAAACGTGAGATGTTAAGATATTGAGACTTACATGTAGGAAGAGAGAAATTGATAGTGAAATTGAAATAGGCAAAGTAAAGCCTTAATTTATAACAAAAGGAAAATAAAGAGAGAGAAAGAGAGAGAGAAGTAAAATGTTAAGTTTAGAAACTTTTGAATTATAAAAACAAAATTTAAATGGAAAAGAAGAGATATGTGTCCCGAAATATTAGGGTTTGCATTATTTTCATTTTCAAAAATATTGATATGCTGATATAAGCATGTCAGCCAACACGGTAAAAGTCTGAGTCTCGATACTTCATGTATGCTCTAGCAATCTTGAAATTATCACTTACTTCCGAAAACGATTTAAGGTGAAGATGAGGATCTTTTGATGGCAGTCTATTAAATTGCCCTACTATTTGAAGTGTTGAGTGCTAGAAAGTGTAAATTTATAAAGGAGAAAATTGTCATTTTACACTCCAAGCCTCACTAACATCCCTACTTTTATGTATTTAAGTCTCTTGTGATTTAATTATGTAAGTTGTATTATAATTAAGTATTTTATGTATTTTAAGGGTATCATGGTTATTTTACAATGAACGAGAGATCAGACAGCAAAACAGACATCACTTTTGAACTCAGGACAGTCGAAAAGCTTAGGAGGAGCATAAAAGGAAAAATGACATTGTTCACATGTACAGACTATTCACATGAACGGTACTGTATATGTTACTATTCACGACACTATTTTCATATACGGAACGATTCATGAACGGTACTGTATATGTTACTATTCACGACACTATTTTCATATACGAAACGATGATGTGGTATTGACCAATGACATGATATTGACTGATGAGGTGTCACGATCCTATTGGACTAGAATTCTTATGTATTGTTGATCGGTAACGTGTCAGCATGTTAGTAGACCGAAAATCGTACGTACGGTACATGAATATACACGGAATTATTTATAACCAAACCGCGTCATTATTCAAGCTGCCTCACTGTTCATACCGCGTACTTTTGACACGTGGCGCAATTCTGAGCGTCCAAATTATTTTTAATCCGATGGTTATGATTTACTTGGTGTATCTATAAAAAAGGGGCTCCCCCTAATTGGACATCCCTAAATTTATTTTTGAACTCTATTTTCTGTAATTCTTTCTCTATCTTGTATTTTCTACGTATTTTAATAAATTTTCATTTTATTCATAGTTTAATTATGAGTAGCTAATTTTCTTTCAAGCTTGGGTTGAATGTGAAGTCTCAACATGTGCCATGGACTTTATTTGGTAAATTTACTTTCTCTTCCCCTCTAATTAATGTGGATGTTTTAATTTTTCGTCGACAAATAGTAATAATCTTGTCTAGATACTGCACTGATTTAACCGGCTCCCTAGTACAAGGTTATAACTATTTGACACGATAAGCCCTTAGTACCGTATTGATTAGAGTGTAGTTCATGAGAAGTGGAAACTCCCCTCATAATTTAATTGACATTAATAAGGAATATTTAGCCCATGGTGCATGTTGATGCAGATCCAAGTACCCAAGTGCTTCATTTCAATAGATTTCGCTTTAATTTATTCCCGCCATTCTAATTTAAATTTTAGGATATTCCAAATTATTTTCACCCCAAATCCAACCACCCACTTAGAAAATTAATTCTACACATAATTAAAATTTGCACTTGCGAGTTCAATAAAATTTGCACAACATGAAGCATTTGAAACATCACTGGTTTGAGATTGAAATTAGCAGCTTTCACTTTAGGTCTAACTATTTCAGGATTTATGGCTTGAGGGGTCAACACTGTATAATCTTTAATGGCTCTGTCTCTATCATCTGCCATATAAATAATAGTGTTATTTCCTGATTGCCCATGGACATTTTGTCCATTTTGACCTTCTTGACCTCCTTGTGCGTTGACTGATTCTATTTCTTTTCGATGGTTCAAATTCCCCATATCTTGCAAATAATTCATGTCTATAGCGGATCTTAAATTTGTATGCTCTTGTCTTAATCTCCTTACATTTCTTTCAATTTCTAGATCAAACTAGAATTCAACAGGTTTAATCCCTGGCAACGATTGGTACTAACTAAAATTAACTTATAAAATCATAATAAGCATTTAATCCCTGGCAACGATGCTAAAAACTTATTGCTAGATCATAATAAGAATTTTTACCTTCTTGACCTCCTTGTGCGTTGACTGATTCTATTTCTTTTCGATGGTTCAAATTCCCCATATCTTGCAAATAATTCATGTCTATAGCGGATCTTAAATTTGTATGCTCTTGTCTTAATCTCCTTACAGTTCTTTCAATTTCTAGATCAAACTAGAATTCAACAGGTTTGTACTTACGCATACAAGGGTTGCTAGATCACTTCTGTCAACACAGTAAACAAATTAAAAGAAAACTAAAATTGGTACTAACTAAAATTAACTTATAAAATCATAATAAGCATTTAATCCCTGGCAACGATACCAAAAACTTATTGATGAATATTGCTGTAGTGAACTGTTAATGTGCAAGTATACACAACAAGTAATATAATGATGAGTATTTAGATCGTCTCCACAGGGATTGGTATTATAAGACTTGCTACATAAATCTTAGTAATGTAATTTTAGTAAATTAAATAAATCAAAATAAATAGTGAGATTAATGATATAATGAAATTAAAAATGCAATAAACAAGATGCAGTAAGGAAAAACTACAGTCAAATATAAAAATATACTTAATGGGAAAATGAGTCGTTGAGTATTTAAACTCACTTAATGGTATTGACTATTTTTTAATTACGGTACTATTGTTATAGCATCTGTCATAGCACTCAGCAGAATCTCTCATGCATCCTTAGTTGTCACCTATTGGATATCTTATATTTATAGCACCAACTACAATAAAGTTTAGTTCATGATAGACGATAAAACAATAGCAATACATGTTTTTGCCATCAAATACATTCCCAGAGAGAGATAAAAAAAAAATAAAGAGTAGAAGTTGAGATCTGCTAAATTCAACACGTCTCTCTCTTAGGTTTTTAAGATCTTTTTTTTTCCCTAGAAATCCCTTGTTGCAGCCCTTAACTCTATCTTATTCTCTTATTTCTCTCTGTTGTTGTTTTTGTGTGACTACCCTTTTCTCTCTTTTTCTTTTTTATACGTATGCTCATTCTATATCTTGGAATTAGGGCAGCCAAAAGCATGTGGCCATGTGTCTCTTTTTTGTAACCTTAGATCGCATATCTTTTTGTGCCGCTTGTCACTATTTTGTCTGCACGTGATAGTGATAGTGATAGCGATAGTGCAGTAACAGTTGTAGCATGCTTTATCTGTTAACACATGGGTACTCTTGTCTGTATTTGCTCCTGGATTGCTGCATCAATTTCTAGAACATCTTATCTGATGCAGACTTGTTTTAATTTGTCTGCAGACAAGTTCTTTGTCACTTTTGTAGTTCTGCTGTTGCAGCATCCATCCGTAAAACCTAAGTTTTTTGGTCACCAACAATCATGCACATAATCAGAGCACAAAGAGATCCAAAACACAATCAATTTATTAAAATTAAAATTAAAATTAAATAGATGCTCATGCAAAATTAATTAAAAATGTAATAAAACACATCATTTACTCTCTAAGTAATATTAGTTTAAGTGTAAAAGGCCATAATAACTCTCATTTCATAGAGTTATCAAGCATATGTTATTTGCTGTTCAAAAAGCACATTTGTGAACATGTATATAGGGTAATTGTCCTAAATACAAATTTAAAGCACTGTGAGGCAAGATAAGGCTCTATCAAGTATTCATGAAACAGGTTGAGAACTTCTGCCCATTAGTAGTTGTTCTCCATGTGGCTAAATAAGTTCAGATACCCTATGACAAGGTACAGGCGCCTATGAACATGTATGAGAGAACTGCAGGGGATTTTAACATATTTACTCGGGAAGGATAGCTCCAAAACTCTGAAAAACTACAAACATTATCGACAAAACTGTTGGGGAAAAATCAGGTTTTTAAATTTTTATAAAACCTTTTGAAGATCGCTCTCATATAATATATAAGAATTTGTATTCTAGAAATCGTACCTTGAAAATCCGAGTTGGCTTTTTCCGCTGAAGTGATTTAGGCTCCTAGATCACGATCCGCCACCACCACTCCTGTTAGATCACGATCCGTCACCACCACGCTTGTTAGATCACGAACTGTCACCAATGATCTTCCAGGTTATGACTTAGGTTCGATCTGCACTTGACGTGTGGGTGCCTTTATCACTACCAAAGCAACTAGCACGAGAAAATTTTTCTCTCAACAATAGAGAGAAAATTCTTATTCTCTGATTTGTATAAAGTGGCTTCTTTTTTTTTCTTTAGAGCAAATAAGCCTTATATATCTTCCTTTAGTGAAAACTCTAGGCTCCAAATAATAATCAAATAAAACTCACGTTACTTTTTATTTTATAGGGGACCTACCATGTAAAATAACATAAGGCCCCTTATATATAAGCTAATCAAATGGAGCCTCCCACTAAATGATATATTTAGGCTTTTAACCCAAATAGCTAGTTATCTTGCTTATTAGTCAGTAGTGGTGCAGTCAATTAAATGAGCTAACCCGGGAATCATTTGGGAACATACAATAATGGCTACAATAATTAGACATGTAATTAAACTAGCCCAATTATTTAATTCCAAATCTACTCCACTAAAAGATTGGAACTGACTTCCATAATTGTATGCTCGAATAATAATTTGTCCCAAGCCACATTGGTTTCTTTACTGCACAATCATTTGTATCACATTGTTAATTAAATTGATATCTCAACTGTCCAATCAATTTAATAACATCTTATTCCTTGATCCTTACTGGTTTTCTCTAATGATCATTTTCAACATACTAAATATGTTGACACACTCTGGCCAGAGA
>MKYO02027564.1:788-48927 GCA_002013955.2 Citrus medica | reverse complement strand
TTGTTCCTTTGGGATACCCCACAAACATACAAACCTCAGAACGTGAATCCATTTTGTCTGCCTTTGGTTTCAGCACATGTGCTGGTGATCCCCAAATACGGACATGTCGTAAACTTGGTTTGCGACCTGACCATAATTCTATTGGGGTTTTAGGCACTGACTTGGATGGAACTAAGTTCAAGAGGTAAACTGCAGTTTCCAGTGCTAGTCCCCAAAAAGAGATTGGTAATGACGAGTAACTAAGCATAGATATCACCATATCCAAAAGAGTTCTATTTCTTCTTTCAGCTACCCCATTTTGTTGTGGTGTTCCCGGGGCAGTCAACTGAGATATAATCATATTTTCAACCAGATACTCTTTGAAGTCTCCTGAGAGAAATTCACCACCTCGATCAGATCGAAGTTTTTTTATGTTCTTATCTAATTGCTTTTCTATCTCAGCCCTATACTCTTTCAATTTCTCAAGAGCTTCAGACTTGTGACTCATCAGATAAACATAATCGTATCTTGAGTAATCATCAGTGAAAGTGATGNCCAGAGAATTCAATGATCAAGCACCGAAAACCCATCAAGAGATGTGTTGTACAAATTCTATATTGTTAATCCATAACTCCAATACTCATAATTGCTCCCACCAAGATACCGGGTAATCTTGACCACAAGAATGTGTCGTGCCCATTGGTAACTCAAATGGAATAACAATTACAATCATGAAATCATAATTAACTCAAGATTAAGATTACAGTAAAATCAACGCCTATGAGATTTAATAAGTCTGACAGTTATTACAAAGTTAATTAAATCTCATATGTGATCCTGTTCAATGTAGTCGTACTACATCAATAAATTCATACATGATTAAGACAAATCATTCAATGAATTTATTACAGTCTATACCTAAATAAAGTGCCCAACTTTATTTATCAACTGCGAACTAAATTTATTTAATCATAAGATAACTTGTATTTATGTCTTCTGTGAATCCACATGGTGATCACATAAATACATATAATATGATTAAATGGACTTTAATACAAACATTAATGCAATGAAGATATTTGAATAAAATACCTCATTTATTTTATTAATCAGAAAAATCTGTTTATTACAATTAAATAAACACATATGCTTTTAAAGAGCATATTTTCCCAACAATCTCCCACTAGCTCTCAAAGCATATTTGGCATCTCACGCATGCCCATGGATTCTAAGTGCAAGTTAAAAGGTTTCCCAGGTATGGCCTTAGTAAAACGATCTGCCAAGTTTTGCTGTGACGCAATCTGAGTAACCTCCACATAACCTCTTTGCACTATATCCCTTATAAGATGATACTTCCTCTCAATATGTTTTTGTTTCTTGTGGTTCCTTGGTTCCTTAGATTGAGCTACCGCACCACTATTATCGCAAAATAGTTTAAGGGGTGCAGTTACAACAGGTACCACCTCAAGATCTTGTAGGAACTTGCGGAGCCATACAGCTTCTTTTGCAGCTTCGGATGCAGCCACATATTCAGCTTCAGTTGTGGAGTCTGCGATACAAGATTGTTTCACACTCCTCCAACTAATAGCTCCACTTCCCAATGTAAACACATAGCCGGAAGTTGATTTTCTGGAATCCTTATCTGACATAAAGTCAGAATCAGTATAACCCACTGGAATGAGTTCATCACCAGAATACACAAGCATATAATTTTTAGTTCTTTTCAGATACTTCATTATATGCTTGACTGCAGTCCAGTGTTCAGGTCCAGGATTAGATTGATATCTACTAATCATCCCTATCGCAAAACAGATGTCTGGCCTAGTGCAAAGCATGGCATACATGAGACTTCCCACAGCTTCTGCATAGGGAACCCGTCTCATTCTCTCTATCTCTTCAGATGTTTTAGGTGATTGATCCTTAGAGAATGTAATTCCATGTCTGAATGGTAATAAACCAGTCTTGGAATTTTCCATGCTAAATCTAGCCAATATCTTATCGATATAGACCGCTTGAGACAAGGCTAAAGTTTTATTCTTCCGGTCTCGTAGTAACTTGATACCAAGAATATAACTTGCCTCTCCCAGGTCTTTCATATCAAATTGTTTTGCTAACCAACTCTTTATTGTAGTCAATACTCCTATATCGTTTCCAATTAGGAGAATATCGTCTACATAAAGAATTAGGAAAGATACAGATTTTTCTTGAATTTTCTTGTACACACATGGTTCATCAATGTTCTGAATGAATCCAAACGATTTAATCGCTTGATCAAATCTGATGTTCCATGACCGGGATGCTTGCTTCAATCCATAAATGGATCTCTGCAACTTACATACCATGTGTTCTTGGCCTTTTTGTATAAATCCATCTGGTTGCTGCATGTAGATGTTTTCTTCAAGATGCCCGTTAAGAAAGGCAGTCTTGACATCCATTTGCCAAATTTCATAATCTAGCACTGCAGCAATGGAGAGCAGAATCCTGATGGATTTAAGCATAGCAACCGGAGAAAAGGTTTCCTCATAATCGATTCCCTCTTTCTGAGTAAACCCTTTGGCTACTAATCTTGCTTTAAATGTTTCCACCATTCCGTCTACTCCTCTTTTTCTCTTGTAGATCCACTTGCACCCTATAGGTTTTACCCCATTTGGTGCCTCTACAAGTTCCCAGACTTTATTGGAATACATAGATTCCATTTCTTGATTCATGGCCTTTTTCCAAAATTCAACATCTCTATCTATTAGAGCTTCGTTGTAACTAGTGGGATCTTGTACATGTTCATCTGAGATAGCCGTATAGGTTTCTCCCAAAAGCATGTATCTCGCAGGTAACCTAGTTACCCTCCCACTACGACGAGGTTCTAAAAGTGATGGTTGTTCAGGGTTAATCCTGTGTTGATCATCTGGTTGTTGCTGTTCTTCCTGTTCTGTAACAGGCGTTGAAAGCTGAGCATCAACCTGATCACCTGACAGTTCTTCAAGTATTACCTTACTCTTAGGTTTGAAGTTATTCATATAGTCATCCTCGAGGGAAGTGAAATGTGTGTTCACGATCACTTTCCTATCTTGAGTACTATAAAATAAACCTCCCCTTGTTCCTTTGGGATACCCCACAAACANTATTCCTGTTCTGTAACAGGCGTTGAAAACTGAGCATCAACCTGATCACCTGACAGTTCTTCAAGTATTACCTTACTCTTAGGTTTGAAGTTATTCATATAGTCTTCCTCGAGGGAAGTGAAATGTGTGCTCACGATCACTTTCCTATCTTGAGGACTATAAAATAAACCTCCCCTTGTTCCTTTGGGATACCCCACAAACATACAAACCTCAGAACGTGAATCCATTTTGTCTGCCTTTGGTTTCAGCACATGTGCTGGTGATCCCCAAATACGGACATGTCGTAAACTTGGTTTGTGACCTGACCATAATTCTATTGGGGTTTTAGGCACTGACTTGGATGAAACTAAGTTCAAGAGGTAAACTGCAGTTTCCAGTGCTAGTCCCCAAAAAGAGATTGGTAATGACGAATAACTAAGCATAGATCTCACCATATCCAAAAGAGTTCTATTTCTTCTTTCAGCTACCCCATTTTGTTGTGGTGTTCCCGGGGCAGTCAACTGAGATATAATCCCATTTTCAACCAGATACTCTTTGAAATCTCCTAAGAGAAATTCACCACCTCGATCAGATCGAAGTTTCTTTATGTTCTTATCTAATTGCTTTTCTGTCTCAGCCCTATACTTTTTGAATTTCCCAAGAGCTTCAGACTTGTGACGCATCAGATAAACATAACCGTATCTTGAGTAATCATCAGTGAAAGTGATGAAATACTCATAACCTCCTCGAGCTTGTACATTGATTGGTCCACATACATCTGTATGTACCAATTCAAGTGGTACTGTTGCACGTACTCCTTTGGCCGAGAATGGCCTTTTGGTCATTTTTCCTTCTAAACAGGATTCACAGAGTGGCAATGATTCATTTTCTAATGGACCCAAGAGCCCATCTTTGATCATTCTCTGTATCCTATTTTGGTTTATATGACCCAAGCGTAAATGCCAGAGGTAACATTGGTTGGAAGAAATATTTCTTTTCTTAGATAAATGTGTATGCTCATCATTATTGATCACTGTGTCATGCATAGAATGGATCATTGGACTTAAATGATATAAATTATCTTCCAATGTACCAGAACAAATAAGTCTCTTATTATGAAAAATAGAAACAGAGGATCCAAAATTTACAGTGTACCCTTGCTTTGACAAACAAGCTACTGAAATTAAATTCCTCTTAATGTCTGGAACATAAAGACAATTATTCAAAACTAAAGTCTCATTATTAAAAGATAATAAAACAGATCCAGTCTTCACTGCTGACACGAACTGTCCTGTCCCTAACTGCAGCTTGACGCTTCCTTCACTTATTTTCCTGGTTTCCTGAAACCAATAAAGTGAATTACAAATATGATTAGTTGCTCCTGAATCCAACACCCAAGTGTCAATAGGATTCTGAACTAAACAGGCCTCAATTACAAAAAGATTTCCCATACCTGATTTCACAATCTTAGGGCAATCCTTTTTCCAGTGACCTTTCTGTCCACACTTAAAGCATTTGCCTTTCGGCTTGCCATCTTGCTTGGTAGACGGTTTCTTTTTCCCAGCTTTCTTCTTACCTTTGCCTTTCGGCTTAGGCCCAGAAGATGAACTTTTTTCAGTAATATTTATGCTTCCCAGAGATTTCTCAGCACGATAGATCTCTTCAGCAGAATGGAGTTCGTTCATCAATTCAGTTAAGGTCATGTTTCTTTTGTTCATGTTATAATTGACCTTAAACTCCTTGAATGTTTCTGGCAGAGATTCTAGCACCATGTCAATCTTTGAGTTATCATCGATTTGTGCTCCCTGAATCTCAGCCTCATTCAAATAGTCCATCATTTTGAGGACATGATCACGAACTCTTGTGCCCTTCCCCATTTTACTGTTCATAATTCCTTTCAGCGCTGCTTGTCTCGCAGAGCGAGTACTCTGCCCGAACATCTGTTGGAGACTATCCATTATTTCAGTGGCAGTCTCCAAGTTCTGATGTTTGGTCTGCAAAGTATTAGAAATCGAGGCTAAAATGTAGCACTTTGCCATTTCATTGGCCTTTTGCCATTTCTCATAAAGCCTCNAACAGAATGGAATTCGTTCATCAATTCAGTTAAGGCATGTTTCTTTTGTTCATGTTATAATTGACCTTAAACTCCTTGAATGTTTCTGGCAGAGATTCTAGCACCATGTCAATCTTTGAGTTATCATCGATTTGTGCTCCCTGAATCTCAGCCTCATTCAAATAGTCCATCATTTTGAGGACATGATCACGAACTCTTGTGCCCTTCCCCATTTTACTGTTCATAATTCCTTTCAGCGCTGCTTGTCTCGCGGAGCGAGTACTTTGCCCGAACATCTGTTGGAGACTATCCATTATTTCAGTGGCAGTCTCCAAGTTCTGATGTTTGGTCTGCAGAATATTAGAAATCGAGGCTAAAATGTAGCACTTTGCCATTTCATTGGCCTTTTGCCATTTCTCATAAAGTCTCCTCTTATTTCTATGAGCATCATCCGCTGGAACTGGAGGGCATGGTTAGGTTAAGACATATTTATAATTTTCAGCAGTCAGGACAATGAATAGATTTCTTTTCCAATCTATATAGTTCTCTCCAGTGAGTTTGTTTTGACTCAGAATAATAGTAAGTGGGCTCAGGGAAGACATTTTCTGAAAAATAAAACATCCATGCATAAATAATTTGAAATAATATTCACAATAAATGACAAAAATGCAAAAAACCATAAATGCATTTTAATTTATTGTAACGATAATCTAGTACCGC
The DNA here is from genome assembly GCA_002013955.2 of Citrus medica. Taxonomy (NCBI): domain Eukaryota; kingdom Viridiplantae; phylum Streptophyta; class Magnoliopsida; order Sapindales; family Rutaceae; genus Citrus; species Citrus medica. The sequence goes on along the minus strand of MKYO02027564.1, from coordinate 43,077 downwards.
TTTGACAAGCTATCCGTTGGGGAAGTCATGTCTACACTTACTAGACCCAATTATCCATTGGATTATTTACTTTCATGTAGAGACATGATAAATAATTATCGTTATCCCTTTGGGCCTAAATTTGTTAACAGAGCTTCGTTGGGAAGGTTAATAACAAATTTTAGTTGAGTGTATAACCATTGTTTCAATCTACGTATTTTTCATATCAATAGTCACCGTTGGGGTGAACAATCGATTGAAAAATATTTCAATTTTATCTTTGAAGAAGTTCATCAAATAAAATATCTAATATATATACCCTCCGAAGGGAGCATCACCGTATCATGAAGTCGAGGTATATATATAATTTTATTATTGAACTAACAATGGAGCCCGTGGGAAAATTATCTTGAATTTTCCCTCTCCCACTCAATATTTTAAAATTGGTTTTTCCTTTTTAAAACATACATATTGTTAATTGCATGCTTCCTATAATATTATCTAGATGATATCAAATATTATTAAGCATATGCAAATTTCAAACAATATAATGAAATTCATAATTAATGAATGACATGTATCATTATGCATAGAGTGGCACTACTTATCTATATGACATGTTATCATGGCATGTAATCATCCAAAACATAACATATAGAAAAACAATTAAATAATCTTAATTCATGGCTTTCCTAATAATAAAAAATACATTAACCCTAAGCCTAATCTTCATTGAGCTTATTGTCAATGTCTATCTTCCATAAGTTTGTCTTTGTGAATGGACTAGGAGAAATTGGGCTTTAAAATTTATAATTGGTCCAATTTTAATTTTTAAAAGAAATAAATAATTAATTAAAAAATTTTTTATTAAAATAAAACTTTTGGACCAAAAATAAATTTAATGTGTTCAAATTTATCTATGCATTTTAATCCATTAAGCCCAATTGAAATTAGGCCTAAAACTAGGATTTACGAAACCCAAAACTGTTTTTGGATTTAAACGCAAAAATTAAAAACATTTCTGCCCAAAAAGAAAAACTATGGAGCCATAGGGACCTCAATGATAAAAACCATTAAAACTCTAAATCCATATTTTTCTCTTTCCTTTCTTCCCCAGCCGCCACCAGCAGACTGTTCAGAGACGCCGGCCATCTCCGACGCATCTCCGACGCCGAAACACTCGCCGCCACGTCTCCAGAAACGCACTAAACTCGCGCGGGCAGCAAGCTGCGCGTGCAGCGCGCGCTGCTAGCCATTCCTGGCCGCGAGTGCTGCTTTGCAGCGCGCAGCACAGCACGGGCAGCTGCTGGCAGCGTGTGCTGCGAGCCGCGCGCTGTTGCCGCTGCGCGTGCAGCGAGCGCTTGCTGGCAGCATGTGCTGCTGGCCGCGCGCTGCTTGCTGCTGGTTGCCGCTGTCAAAAATTCCGGCCTCCGTCACTCCGATCTTGAAAATTCGAGATTAATTTACAAATATCCTAGGCCAATATTGGCTTACAAAAATTCTATAATAGTAAAATAAATCAAGAGGGAAACATGGTGATAAAAAACCACCCCTCTTGTTACAGATCCAAACGAAAAATACAACAGAAAATCTAACCATGAATTAAGACAAACCATAACATGCTTTATTCATATATTAATAAATAATATATATCTGAATAAAATGTGCCACTCTAATACATAAATTTCAAGAATGATTTCATACGAAATTCTTATATATTAATATGAGATGGCTTTGATACCAATTGTAGGGGAAAAATCAGGTTTTTTTAAATTTTTATAAAACCTTTTGAAGATCGCTCTCATATAATATATAAGAATTTGTATTCTAGAAATCGTACCTTGAAAATCCGAGTTGGCTTTTTCCGCTGAAGTGATTTAGGCTCCTAGATCACGATCCGCCACCACCACTCCTGTTAGATCACGATCCGTCACCACCACGCTTGTTAGATCACGAACTGTCACCAATGATCTTCCAGGTTATGACTCAGGTTCGATCTGCACTTGACGTGTGGGCGCCTTTATCACTACCAAAGCAACTAGCACGAGAAAATTTTTCTCTCAACAATAGAGAGAAAAATCTTATTCTCTGATCTGTATAAAGTGGCTTCTCTCTTTTCTTTTGAGAAAAATAAGCCTTTTATATCACCCTTTAGTGAAAACCCTAGGCTCCAAATAATCCAAAAACAAAACCCACGTTATTTGCTTTTTCAATAGGGGACCCACCTTGTAAAATAACATAAGGCCCCTTACACAAAAGCTAATTAAATGAAGCCTCCCACTAAATGATATATTTAGGCTTTTGACCCAAATAGCTAGTTATCTTGCTTATTAGTCCAGTAGTGGTGCAGTCAATTAAATGAGCTAACCCGGGGATCATTTGGGAACATACAATAGTGGCTACAATAATTAGGCCTGTAATTAAACTAGCCCAATTATTTAATTCCAAATCTACTCCACTAAAAGATTGGAACTGACTTCCATAATTGTATGCTCGAATAATAATTCGTCCCAAGCCACATTGATTTCTTTACTGCACAATCCTTTGTACCACATCGTTAATTAAATTGATATCTCAACTGTCCAATCAATTTAATAACATCTTTTTCCTTGATCCTTACTGGTTTTCTCTAATGATCATTTTCAACATACTAAATATGTTGACACACTCTGGCCAGAGAATTCTATGATCAAGTGCCGAAAACCCATCAAGAGATGTGTTGTACAAATTCTATATTGTTAATCCATAACTCCAATACTCATAATTGCTCCCACCAAGATACCGGGTAATCTTGACCACAAGAATGTGTCGTGCCCATTGGTAACTCAAATGGAATAACAATTACAATCATGAAATCATAATTAACTCAAGATTAAGATTACAGTAAAATCAACGCCTATGAGATTTAATAAGTCTGACAGTTATTACAAAGTTAATTAAATCTCATATGTGATCCTGTTCAATGTAGTCGTACTACATCAATAAATTCATACATGATTAAGACAAATCATTCAATGAATTTATTACAGTCTATACCTAAATAAAGTGCCCAACTTTATTTATCAACTGCGAACTAAATTTATTTAATCATAAGATAACTTGTATTTATGTCTTCTGTGAATCCACATGGTGATCACATAAATACATATAATATGATTAAATGGACTTTAATACAAATATTAATGCAATTAAGATATTTGAATAAAATACCTCATTTATTTTATTAATCAGAAAAATTATTTATTACAATTAAATAAACACATATGCTTTTAAAGAGCATATTTTCCCAACAATACAACCAAACAGTATCTCTTGCACAAAGACTTTAGCCTGAGATAAGCTTCAACTATAAGCCTCTAAACAAACAAAATATAGGAACAATCCAAAAAATCAAACAAATCCCTATGAAGGGATAGTTCAAAGTATTCAAAAAATATAAAAATATAAGAGTTTTCAAGTGCTATCCAAAAGCACCAGCAATAATACAAGTAGAAAATGATTTGTTTCAAGCAGCGGGTCAACGTCTTCGTTCCGGAGGTATGCTCTAGTGGAGCTGGGGGATTACCGCTCATGGAGATTTCCTTATTCAGAGTAGGAACATCCTTAAAACCTCCCTTAACATGTTTCTTGGCCTTTTCATCTTCTTTTATCAGGTCAAGATGTCATTCTTCACCACAAATAGCTCTAAATAAGGGGTCTCGACATTGGGGTTAGCCTTCTAATTCTAGGACATGGCGAAGTTCACAGCCAGCTAAGGTGTTGATCGCCCTACTTCAACCCTCTTCAGTGATCCTCCTCTCCATGCTCAGCTCATCCTCCCACTCCTTCCTCAACTTCCCACTTGCGCCTCTCAGACTCCAACAAGGAGGTTACCTCCTCCAAACACTCATCTCATCGCCTATCCGCACATTAATATTCCTTTCTGAGCTAAGCCATTTACTCATCACACTTAGCATGAGTCGAAAGGACGCAGATGACTCCTTAGTCAAATCATAATTTGTTGACAACATGAAGGCTCCTTTAAAAAAAAAAATTAGCACATAATACAAGAGGCATGTAGGGATACCTAATAAAGAAATAGGAGGAGAGCTCATATGCTAACATACTTTGATGGCTCTAGTTACACTCCCTAGAAGACTCAAGTTATTCATTATAGCACCATCCTCGGGGGATCAGGTGTTTCCCCAAGAATTGGATGAATCTTCCGAGATGTGGAGCTATACCGTCAGTGACTAGATCTAACTCCACGACATATTGAGTGGAGGAGAATGCCTCTAGTTGCTCCCTTTTCTAGGATGAAACAGGAGTAGTTTCGGGAGAAACCTTAAGGTTGGGTAGTAAGGAGCGCTAGTATCTGATCATTCGGGAAGGGAGTGAAAGGATAGCTCCTTTCCCATGAGAGCTCTCAACTACTGTGTTTCCTTCTGCTTTGGTCATAAGGCTGGCAAAAAAGCCTGTTTATCTAATAATTTTTGTCTACTTCCACCAAAACCGAAAGGAGATTCCATAGCTTCAAAACAGGAGGATAACTATTAAACTTCAACTAAACTAGTGAAAGAGAAAGGCTAAGCAAAACAAACACAGAAAGAAACAAATGAGTAAAATAGAAGAACCTATCAGTGATTTAACTTGCTTGTCAGATAAGGAGCGCTCTTCAACAAAGCCCAGACTTAAGATGTTTATCCCCACTCAACTCAACCCCCCCCCCCCCCCCCTCTTAAAAAGAACGGCAAGTCTTGTTCTATAAGTAGCCACGAAGTCTTTTATCTCTTTCACCGAACAGTCATTTTTACTCAACATAATATCTATAATGCAGTGAGTGCAATTCAAATCAGTTCTCAAGTATTATACTGAAAAGAAAATCTAGGAGAAGACACATCATCTTTGAGTTGAAGGTAATCCTGACATGGCTCCCCTGCGCTTTATAGCAGAGCCTCAATCCTCACCCGCAATAAAACCATCTATGCTTAAAGTCTTTCTTCAAGGCAGGCATAGGAGCTACTGGGCTGCTACCCGATGCCCAAGGAGTAAGGTGTACTGAACTTAAAGAGGAAAGCTTCTTGAGTTGATAAAGCCCTTTGATATACCCAAGGCAACTTCTTTCCTAAATAATTCTTTCTACTACATACAATATCTAATAATACTCCTCTAAACCGGAAGAGCGAGTTGTGTAGAGGGGACATCAAGGCCGATAAGTAATTTCTTTGTAAAAGGCTGAATAGGCAAGCTAAGGCTAAAGTGAACAGATCGATATAAAAAGGAAGTCCAGATCAGGGAGAATCAGGTCTCTCTTCTTCATTAGGAACTCTTGAGTCTAACCGATAAAGGGTTATGGTGCTTTTTTATGATGAAATTTAAATCTTCTTGAGATACTCTTAAAAATGTGTCGGAAGGTGGGAAATTTTTAGTTGAACCAGAAGGGGAACCTAAGCTTCTTGAGGGATTGAAGATAGATCAGGGATATGTATCCCCTAGCTTTGTCACCACTAAGATAAAAAAGTTATGCGTAAGTGTTTCAACATGTCATTGCCTATCTCTTTAGATTTGCATTGATGATAAGTTAATTTGGATTGTACAAATTTAGCCTCATTGGGTATCACTTTTTTATTATTATTTATTTATCAGACGTTTACGTCTCCAAGAATTTTTGTTTTGGAAAAGGAAACTTTCAAATATTGACGCCGCCATGGAAATATTGAAGATGGCTACGAGGGTAAGGAGACTTGTATGCAAAAAATAGAAGATATTAATAGTTTCATTGCTTCTAGAAAGACAAAAGCTAATTAGTAGAGAAATATGTTGGTATTCATCAGACTCCTGATTGTTGCTGAAGATTTTGAAAATGGTGTCCTGGATACTCTTATAATGAATAAGCAAACTACTGGAGCCAAGGTAATCTAGTCCGTGCGAGAAGGATCAGGAATACTTCAAAGTTTTCAGCTGTCAAGAAACTGCAAATTCTGTGTTTTATGCAACATTAAGATATTGTTCTATTTTTAATCAACTTTTTTATCCGCCACTGATTCTTGGAGTTTTTCTAACTTTGTTTGAAGATTTGTGCCATCAAAGCTCCTGGACATGATATTATGAAAGATCTACTTAATATCACATGGAAAAAACTAAGCTCCTGAACATGCATTATGATGTGATGTGCAATCTGTCCTTTCCTTTCCTTAGGTCATCACTGAAAAGGATTGCTCAAAATACGTTGACCTTTTAGGATTTGCGGGGAAAGTGCCTCAGCTGATACTAATGGCTTGCTGTTGCCAGACAGTGGGATAGACCTATGTTTTGTGGTCTAAAAGCATGTCTAGAATTCTAACATAAATATTAAATGTCCTCTTTCACATAGGTTATAGCATTAGAGAATGAAACCATTTTCCTTGATAAATGTTCTCTTACCGTGGAAAAGATTGAAGAAGTCTAAAGAGATTTGTATTGTGGCTTCTCACATGATTTTTCAGCAGGTTCGTAGGCCTTTGATTGTGTTTATTAGTTATTACATTTGCCTGTGATGTTCGTTTTTCCAGCTGTACAGTCTTTTGAGTCGAGACCACTCTTTTGTAAATCTCATTTCATTATTGACTTTTTTTTTTGGCTTCTTTTTACTGCTGATACAGTTGAGATCGACGTCTAAAAGCATTACAGCTGAAGATCAGTGATATGCTGTTTTAAAAGTTTGGTTCTTTGGAACTGCTCATTGAGCTGTGTTAAGTTTATTTTCGTGGCATCTTAACTACCTATAAATGGAGGTTTGCTCTTTCCTAAGGTTGGAGGCTCTAACAGTCAAAATGTGAGCAAAAAAAGTGCGTATTCTTACTCATGCTCTCAATGCTGCCAAGGCTGCCATGGAAGAAGGAATTGCATCTGGTAAGCCTTCTACTTGAGAATTTTGTTTGAACGATGGATGGATGGATGTACGTATGTATGTATGTATGTGGACAAATTACAAACTACAGCTTCTGTTCAAAATATTGCTCTTCAAATCATCCAAAATGCTCTAAAGGTTGTTTATTGGGGTTTGCCAGTTATTTGATTTTAATATTGAGTTTGACCTTTTTTCAAAGGAATTATTTTTATAACCTACTTTTCGGGCCTTCAACTTTATATCCAAAGGGCTCAGAACTATCGCCTGTCACTTTGGTATTTGAATGAAATTGTGATATTAAATAATCAAAAGATCATTTGTAACTTCATTACACAAAATATCAAAAGATAATTTCAGCAAACCTCTTCACCATTACGGAAGGCTTACTAAAAGCAGGGGTAAAAACCTAGTTAATGCTAGGGTTTAGGGTTTGGAGGGCTTCTGAAATATTTGGGCTTATGTTCCAAACCGCCCAAGCTGATATAGTTGTTGAACTTATCCTGTTGACAGTGAAAATCCCATATAGTTGACAAAGCAGAGCACTATTATTTGAGAACTATAGGAAAAGCTGGCCAAAAATACATTTGTCAAACAAATGAAAAACTCTCTCTACTGGCTTATAGGGATGGCAATGGATTGTATCTGATCTAAGATCCTGTGATCCAAATCCAATCGGATCGGATTTGGATCAGTTTAAAATAGATTTGGATATCGATGTACGGATCTAAGATGGATCTAGAGCAGATATAAATCTATCTTAATATCTAAATCCATATTCATACCCACTCATCTTTTAATTTTATTTTATTTTAAAAGTTTCTTAACAATTGCGAAATTATATTGATAATAAATTTTATTCATAGCATATTAGTAGTATTTACCATTCATTTAAACTCTTAAAACTTAAATGTTAGTTTTATAAATTTAAAGGTCAATCAGCCCCAAAGCATATACATGCAATATTCAAATTGCAAGCCAAGTAATATAACCTGGCAATTTATTTTATTATATTGGCCAAATAATTTTTAAGGAATATAGTTATTCATATATTTAGTCAAATATGGTCATAATAAAAATGATAAAAGACTTAAATATGTCATTATCTAATGTTATAGGAATGAAGGTAGGTGTATCGTGGATATTAGAATGATGAAGGAGACAATAGAATATTATATTGATCTTACTCCTGCAATTACTTCTGAATGATATTTTATTATCTTTCTTATTTGTTGTTTTAGTGTAAAAGTATAAGCTACAATATTTATTATATTTTTTAGAAAAATTATATAATTTATTTGTTATCAATACATTTTAGCCTTCAATTTTCAATCTAAAAAATTATTACTTTTTTATTACTGAATTTTAGAATTCATGACGGATTAGAGTAGATTTGGATTTTAATTTTTTTTCGGATTTAGAGCATATATAAATATTTATTTCTTTTTTGGATCTGGATATGGAGCGAAAAATATGGATTTATGACGGATCTGGAGCAGATACGGATCTTAATTTTTATTATGGATTTGGATCTGGAGCAGAGTAGATCCAACCCATATCTGCCCCATTGCCATCCTTACTGGCTTATATAATCTTTCATGAGTTAGACAATTTCACTGCTAATGCACTCAAATTGTAATCAGAATCATTTGAGTTGTTATTTCTAGCTTTCTTGCAGACCATGCATGTTGTTTTCTTGCCAAACTCTCTTGTAGACTAGATGCATGTCCTTAAGATTTTGAGAATAAACCTAGGCTAATTGAATGATGGTTGCAATTAAATTTTGAAGTACATCGTATGTATTATGCTTATTCCATCAATTACTAATTTGAGTCTAATCCACAGATGCCTTTTGTACGCAATTGCTTCCATAACTGTGAGTTGTGGGTTCAGATATTCTCGGCAAGCTACTAGATCATGACAATCTTGACCTCAGTTCCGATGCTACTAGAGGTTTTTTTTCTCTTTTTTTTTATGTTGGGGGAGGGGGGGGGGGGGGGGGGGGGCTTTTTCATGCATGAAGGGAAATTCTAGAGAAAACTTAAAATTTCTAATGCTGCTCTTGTTGTGAATTTCAGTTGATGAGAATGTTTTTTATATCAGGTGAATTTGTAGATATGATTGAGCATGCAATTGTGGTGGACCATTGAAAGTCATAAGAAAAGCATTTGTGGCCGCAACATGGTAATTGATCCAACCACTTAAAATCTTCACGTGCTATAATACTTTTATTATTTTTATTTGAATAATATTAGGGGTTCCTCAATATTTTGGATCCCAATTTTTTTTAATTGACGTTGCATTCATATGTTGAATGGTATAATCATAATTCTATTAGTTAAAAAATTCATTATCAAACAAATGAGTGATGCATGTTGTTGGGATGCAAATTGGGATCCAAATATTACTTTTATTAGCTTAGGTGATTTTTCTTTAATGTTTTTTTAAGTAGTATAAATGGTAGCCAAATCATTTTTCTTTCTACCTGTGTAAGTAGGGATTGAGTCTCCGACCTCTTGTACTGCCTAAAGACTTCGTGGATTCTTCTATTAACCATGTATTATTTACTTCTTCGGGTAGCACGTGTTTAAAGGATTGAATTCCTAATACAATCACAAGTTTTATTAGCCTCTCAATGAATTCTTTGATTAAACTTGCATTCATTATTTCTCTGTGTAGTATGTTTTTAAAGAAGTTACGTGAAGACAGGCTGCATGAGGTAAAGAAAGGCCGCCACTATTGTAGTAAATGGAGCTTGGAAAATGACGTTGGAAAAACACAAGGAAAATCAATGTAAGTCAGATCGTGGATGGCGTTGCTCTAGTGTTTAGAATGGGAATAAACACTTGTATTGTGGGTAATGGTTATGTTGGCTATGATAGTCGTGTGTGAGGTTCCGTCGGAGCTCGTCATGCTTCTACCCAACAAATCCCTTTGTGGGAGTGGCTTTATGTTTTCTCTTTCCCCTATTATTTATGGTTTTTATCTTCTAGAAGTTCATTTTATTTTGTTTAGAGTTAGGTTGGTTCAATGGGAATTAGCTTTTATATTTGAGATTATATATATGTTTAGGTAGACTACAATTTCAGCGTTGTGTTTTCTAGGGTGTGTTTAGCGCGCGCATTGTACTGGATAATTGTATTTGATTCAATACACATTACTGTTTTTTATACGAAGTGGATGGTATATTTTAGTATGGGACCAGTTCAAGAATGCTAAATAACAGTGGGAATATTTTGCATACTTACACAATTGCAGTGGTTTAAATTCATGCATAAACGACTGCAGTCATGTAAAACGGGTGCAGAACAAAATTTTGCGAACAAAGTGAGATTTCAACAAATGTAGTTAGAAAATCTGTCACATAGTAGTGATATAATGCAAATGTAATGAAAGTGTGAGTTATTTTGATGTTTATCGCAAACCAATCAAACCCTAAAACCAATTACGGGCGGGCAACTTCGGATTTGAATCGAATTCGGATGAATCCGATCATGTTTCAGTTAATTTGGATTGGAAAAAAAATTCATATGATTCTCATCCGAACTTTAAATACAATCCGATCATATCTGAATTAATTTGGATCATATTCGGATCAGATAAATATTTCAGATAAGGATCGGTTCAATTGAATTCAGATTTAGGACCTTTTTGGCAATTTTTGCAAAACTTTCATGAATTTTTTTATTAGTGAAAATATAAATAATGTCCCTAATTTCTTCAGATGTGATTTAACAAAGAGAGCCACTGAGCATATGTGAAATCATTTCACTGAAATGATTGCATAGAATTGAATTGATAGCTAGAAAAATTATGCATTTCTAGCCAGCATCTACGAAGAAACAAGATTTGACAGTAAAAAACTAAAAACAAACACAAAATAAACATTCAATCAAAGCAATCGCATGTAACCAGCAACTCCGTAGTATGACATAATTGTTCATGGCTCGTGGGTCGCAGCAGGGGTTGGGTTCGATTGATTCAGTCATGGCTCGATTGTGTCGCCGGCATCGTGGGTTGCCGTGTGCGAGCCATCAAGTCATGGCTCGTGGGTGTGATTGGATTTGATTGGTTTGGTTGTGGCTCGTGGGTTGCGGCTAGGGTTGGGTCATTCAATGGGTTTGGTCGTCACTCGATTGTGCCGTCGGCGTCATGGTTCGATTGGTTTGGTAGTGGTTGGGATTGTTCATATGATTTAGGAACTAGGGTTTCATTTGTTTTGCTTAGTTTCTTTTGTTCTTTTATTATTATTTTTCCTAAAGCATTGCAAATCCGATCGAATTATTCGGATTGACCCGGATACAATCCGATCTGAATCAAATCTTATCAGATCGTAAAAATTATATCCGATCGGATTTGAAGTTAAATCGAGTCGGATTGATCCAAAACCAATCTGATGCCCAGCCCTAAAGCTAATTTAATATCAAGAAAATGCATAAACAACACAAAATAAATGTAAAGTTTAAAATACCTTATTCATTAGATGAATAAAACACCTAGTTACAAACAAAAATCTCAACATATTGGTAGTTCATGAGTGATTTGAGAGTGTGGAGTGATTTTTTGTTGTGTGGAGTGAAATGGTGCAAAAGGGTGTGTGTTAGATGTGATTTGTCCGTATACTTCATATTTTTCTTTATGGATATTTTAGACAATATACCACACAAAATGACATATCCACATAATTATCAAGAATGGGGTATATTTAATTAAATACCCTATTTTTAGGGTATATTTAATTAAATACCCTATTTTTAGGGTATATTTAATTAAATACCCTATTTTTGGGGTATATTTAATCCATTCAACAAAGTTATAGTTGGGTTTAGCGTATTGTTTTGTTTTGCTATGTTCTGTCTTTTTTTTTTATTAATTTAATATAATATTAATTAAAATTATTATTTTACCACCAAAAGTTTGGGACATTTTCTTAATTCAACTAACAGATTGGAAAGACAAAAAATTTGGGGATTTCTTCGAGCGGAGATATCTCGAGTCATCTTCGCATCACTGGACAAAGAGTCTTTCAAGCAGTGGATTCATTTGATCTTGTTATCCTCTCGGTGGTTGATTTAGTGTAGTGTTGTTGATGTTATATGTTGAGAATTAATGAAATGTTTATTTAGCTATTAATTGTTATTTTTATTTTATGATGGTGTGTTTTGAAATAGTGATAGGCATATTACCATTGTAAATCTATTCATTCATATTTATAATGAGAAATCTATTGGACTCACAATATATACAATGTCCATAAGTAATCTAATAATAACAAAGGGCTTTTCAATCATTTATCCAAAGTCCAACACTTCATATTACGTTTTACAAACCGAGGGTTGTGCGCCTAGTACAGTCATCAAAATTGCAAATACTGATATTGCAAAGTTGACAAAATAGAAAAACAAAAATAACCAACCAATTCAATCTTCTGTGTCAAAGATTTACGCTTTTCATTTGATTTGAAGGCCTGCCTTCGTCTTTGTTTCGCTTTTTTCTACTGGTGACTCTCTTCGAGGTTTTGTGCCTCGGAGGCTTGTCGATTTCACACTCAAAACACCAGCAGCGGCAGTCTTTGCACCACCATTTTGAGAAGCCTTCTTCAACTCTGCATCTTTGTCAACAATGGCATACTGTTGGAGGAGTTCGGTATTTAACAGTCCGTCCATCTTTGTTTTCATTCCCTCCTACAGATGGCGTCGCGTCAATGTATTTGGTTTGAAAAAGATAAAAGGAGCATGAAGAAAGAAAATAAAGCAGAAAAGAAACAATGGCCATTGGAGCTCACCTCAACTTGTTTTGAGGCATCGTTCAGATCCTCATCCAAAGTGATATTTTGATGTTCCAGTGCTCTCTGAAAGCAATTTTGACAACGTGTCGGAGAGAAAAGTCTCAGTAAGAGCGCTGAATCGTTATTAATGATGAAACCATTTCCAAGAAAAACACAACTATTCTTTCTTCTTACCATATGGATTCTTTCCTTTTATCCTTCCTATTGACACAATTAACCCACAATTTTTGAAGTACTTATCAGGTTTATGTGATAAGGATAGTTACTGATTTTGACTAAATATACTGAGATCCGCTAATGACAACTCACATAACTTCACCTAATTCCCAGTCTAGATTTTTGCTCCAGATTTTTGCTAATCGATGTGCCAAACAAGAAGAAATCAGAAAGTACAAGATTTATTAAATTTCTAGATAATAGATTAATCTAATGTAAAGACAAAAGTAACAAGGTGGCTCATCAACTTACTTACCATCAGTCTAGGTGGAGCTGATTCAATCACCTCCGAAGAAATGACGTATAGATAGTCACAGCAATGCATGACAGTTAAAACTCATCATGATTGGGATCTCTCTCATAGCAAAAACAAAGCCTCCAGCCAGCAAACCTGTGAAATGCAATTCAATGAGATAATCCATTAAAAGAAGTTCATGCTAGCAATTTGGAAGGTTTTTGAATGAGAACATGGGGGAAAAAACACACACACATCTTTGAGCCTTTCAAATAGAGCACTTACCAAAAAAGATGATGGCGTAGTTTTCTGAACTGATAGGGACTTTGAAAAAACAGATGCCAGCAACTGATAAGAGGGAAACTGATAATATGGATCTTATTCAGTGATCCCACCAGGATGCATATGAGAAAAATCTATTCTCAAGCTGTCAGTAGAGATTACCACTTACTAAAGCACTATAACTCCAACCATATAGAAGCTATTAAAAACTTCAAAATTTGACCTGATTTGGGAATATTTGGGAAAAAAGTTCGAGGAAAAAAAATGAAAAGTTGTTTTTTTTTTTTCATTTTCATTTCCAGAGGCCCCCTTTTCAGTCATTGAAAAGAATACATACGTATTTATATATGTGTGTGTATTTTTTTTTTCCATTTTCAAATCCCTTTTTTTTTTCCATTTTCAAATCCCATACTATACGCATCTTTATCATTATCATTTATAAATATCTCTTGAAAGTACCATTTTCATTTCTAAAAGTAGTCGAAGAATACGCCAATTGAAAAAATATAGCAGTGGTACCCTTATTCTCTTGATATTCTTCCATGTAGTGATGTAGATACCTTAAGTTGTACATAAGCTGCAGATTTTAATTAGGCACTTCTCTGCATTTGTCATAGGCAAAACATGTGTGTGTGTACACTTTCTATATTAAAATTCCTCATGATTTCTAAAAAATTTGAGAGCCGTTTGACTGTCTAGGACAAGCATGCTGCTTACCTTTCTATGATGACAGAAGCTCATTATGGTATCACCCTCACAAAGTTATGCAATCTACATTCGCAAAGTTCATTCCATATTTGAAAAGAAAATATTTCTCCTACCTATTCAAATTTTGTTTTTTTGAAATCAGCAGCATTTTTGTCAGGCTAAAAGTACAAAATTCCCTTTCATCATAACAGTGCTCATATAATTTCTTGCTCGCTAATGCTAGAGCTAGATGAAAGCAAAATTAAAGGCTTGTCTTGATTACATTATCAATAGAAGGGCTTTTAATTACTAAATTGATATCACCTATCATGAATGTCCCCTGATCAATTTGCTCAGGTTATCGGCTTATGGAAAATGGCAGTTTTCTAAGGGAGGAAATATAATCTAGCAGGCTAATAGTAATAATATATAACAGATATTAAGTGGGGCTATGCTTCCATAAATCAGTCAAAATAATGTTCAAACATCAAGAAAGAAAATGGAGTAAGTAAAAGAAAGGCTGCTTGAAAGAATGAAACTACCCCAGGGGGTTGGGGGGTGACACTCCAAATCCTCCAAATCTTATGCTCACAGAATATGATGCAGTTAAGAACCTATTTATAATCTGCCATGCATAGCCAGCAGCATGAAAAGAAAGATCGGTAATCCCTCCAGATATTGCTGAGATGATCTGCACCAGGCAAAAGCAGGAGAATCTATTTATTTGGAAATCTATAATAACTTACAAACCACATCAATCTAACAGATAATGGCATCTTTGGAGGACTAGACATTTTATAGTCAGCACCTCACCTTCCGGGCAACATTGAATATGAAAAATATGTCAATATCCCTACCGTCTGGGCTAAGATTTGGCAAGTCAAGGACTTCATAACGAATTGTTTCATGAAATATTTTAATAGAGCGAATATAAACCAATTTGAAAAGATATGTATATATTATGTGTGTGATTAAGCGATATGTTTTAATAATATAATTCTATTATATTATTAAATCATATAAGTTAACAGTTTTTTTAGACTGGAATAAATATGGATGAGTACGGGCTGGTTTGGGTTGGGTTTTAAGTCAATCCAAACCAAACCATAAAAATTTGGGTTCAATTCAAACCAATCCAAATATTTTTAACCCAATTCAAACCAACCCATTTGGGTTTGGTTTGGTTTTAATTTTATAATTAAAATATTTTTATTTTAATAAATTTAATTATATCAAATTATAACAATTATTAATTAATATTAAAATACGCAAAAAATGTAGTGGATAAAAATTATGAATAATCGATTTTACAATAACTTTGTTCTTAAATATTAACCATATTACAACATAAATTCTAACAATGTCAATACAAATTAAAGTAAGCACTTCTATTATTATTATATAATAATAATTAGTAGTAGTATAATTACTATATAATTATTATTATTATTAGTATAATTATTATATAATAGTAATTTTAATAAAAATTTATTATTAAAATATTAATTTAGCCCTTTATTTTGTTTAATTTATTTTTCATTAATATGTTATCTTAAATTTTTTCATGACCCATGGATAAACCATACCCAAACTATTGTAAAATGGTTTCTTCCATAAAAACCTAAATTTAACTCATTTCATAATTTATCCAACCCAAACTATTTTATTTATTTTGGATTTGGATAAACCCATGGGTTGTGAGTTTATGCCCACCCCTAAGAATAAAGTCCAAAATCTTGAATTAAAATATTATTATATAACTAAGTGATACAAATACATGAGGATTAATAAACAATTTAAAGTTTATCTATTCTTATTTTCATAAAATAATTATAAAAGTATTTTAAATTAAAAGGAAATACAAGCCCAAATTGAAGGCTCATGTCGTCTTGCATTAACACCGGCAAATACACAGCCAACCAACCCACTTGTTTGACAATTTGTAGTAAATGGCTCCCACCTTCATTAACACCGGCAAATACGCAGCCTATTTGCCAACTTGCCCTTTTACAAAGCAATTCTTCAACTAAACTTACTTCTAAACAATTCTCATTCATACATTTTCTTTTTTTAATAGTTCTAGTGACTTTTAAATAATTTTACTAACCACTTAAATTCGAATCATGAAAAAAATATAAATTAAAAAAATCAATTTAGATTTTATCTATCTCCATCTTCTAAAAAATATTAAACAAAAAAAAAGAGAGAGAAATTAAATTAAAAAAATCAATTTAGATTTTATCTATCTCCATCTTCTAAAAAATATTAAACAAAAAAAAGAGAGAGAATAACTTAAACCTTAAGAAATATTGTTACAATAAAAATAAGGTGGCGGTTCATTAATATTATTATTTCACTTTATTGTTGTCTATATATATATAGCTGACTTGGTTGCTTCTGGGTTTCTGTTAAACACACGTAACAAATATTTTTGCTTCCTGAGTTTGAGGTCCTGCATGCGCTCTATATGATAAAGGTGGCGAATCAGCAGATAGATAAGCAGAAGCAGAAGAAGGACAGTCACCAGGAAAGGTTATCAGAGGTTGATCAACCGTTGATGCAATATTCTGATGATGATGAAAGAAGAAGGAGATGGAAGGAATGGGAGATGTCAGCTATGGTTTCTGCTTTGAAGCATGTGGTTGCTGGAGATACTGATGTTGTTGTGTCTCAAGCTCAACAAATGCAACAAAATGATTATAATATGAAAGTTACTGCTGTTACATCAAGCGTTGGAAGTTCTCCATCATCTTCTTCTCGGACTGGTAGTGGGCAAAAGAGAGCAAGAGAAATGGAGGGCGGTGCTAATTTTTCTTCAAGGACTGAGAAAGAAGTTGATGAGCGTTCACATGTAACTGCAGGTTCAGTTTTTGTTGTAACAGGTAAGCCGCTTAATCTTCGACATATATTATATTAGAGGCGTCAAGTTAGCCGTACAACAATTTGCATGTTATCATGCATGTTGGCATTAATTTTTATAACTACGCTTAAATGAGAATACACTCGTGATATATTTTACACTTGGTGTTTGTGTACTACCTATGTTGTATAGAAGATTTCCTCATCTGATATAAGCGGGAATTTGAGTATTAAACTTTGTTTCATTGAACGAGCTAGTATCCTTATTGATTCATTACCCTACTCAACCTTAAGAATACCTTTTTTCTCTACCTACCTTTTGGTTGGGGGTTGTCGGAAATTTCTTAGTTTTAAAAATGATTAATATTGCATGCATCTTTTGCAACTATTAGATTATTTGGTTTTTTTTTTTTTCTTCTTCAAATAGCAGGAACAGAGAGGTTAAGCATTAGTGCAAGCACCAGAATGCAAGGAGAGGCAATATATGAATACAATAGTAATAAGAAGAGCGTTAGAGTGCAAGAGCCAGGGAGAAGATACAGGGGAGTGAGGCATAGGCCATGGGGGAAATGGGCAGCTGAGATAAGGGATCCATTCAAAGCTGCAAGGGTTTGGTTAGGCACATTTGACACAGCTGAGGATGCAGCCAGAGCTTATGATGAAGCTGCTTTGAGGTTCAGAGGCAACAAGGCCAAACTCAACTTCCCTGAAAACGTCAAGCTTGCTAAATCATCACCAAACGCAAATTCAGTGGCGGCCCAGTTGACCATTTCTGATTCTACAACAACCCTTTTGCCCATTTCTACACCATTTGAGCCAATAGTTCATTGTCAAGCACTTGACCATTATGCGCCAATTACTGAAGTTTCTAGTGATTTCCGGGACTATTCTTTTTTGGTTTCGGATTTTGCCGAGTTTCAAAGGCAGCCAATGAGTTCATATTTGTCTTCTGCTTCATCTCCTTTGCGGTTAACTTCATCGCACCCTTTCCCGGGGCAGCCTCCGGTTCAGTTCATGCCAGCCAAAACGGAAAGCGATAGTGCAGAATTTTCAATCCCACCATGGAATGCTTCTAGTTATTATCCTCCTTCAGGATAAGATTTCTTTGCCTTTCTTTTTTTTTTGCCTTTTTTAATGTTGTGTTTTGTAATATTTGGGGGATTCTCACAGTTCATTCACGCATTCAACTATTCAGTATTCCATTATGAAAATAGCGACTTTGGTACTAATAATTTATCTTATCCAAACAAAGATTTGAGCAACCAGTCAGCAGCCTAGAAGAGGTCAATTGTAAGTAAACCCTGGAAAGTTAACTGAATCCTTATTAGTTCATGCACAAAAACAATCACCTCAACTTTGACCCGACTCTCACGTCCCCACTCTTTACAGTCGACGCTACGATCATTACCGGTTACTTACTTAGCTTACCACTAAGCAAATTTGAATTGTCTTGTTATGATGGAGGCTGCCAGCCTGACTGAGTCTTATCTTAATGAAATTAGCTGCATACACACTATCTAATTAAAAATTTTACCTTGAATTGAAAATGTTTTGAGAAATTAAATTTAATGGATTTTTTCACAATATCAATAAATGTTCAAAGAAATTCATATGGTCACTGAGCTAGGATTTTCCTTTTACCTTAAAATGAACTCGATTAACTAGACATGAAACTGCATAAGGGTGCCACACAATCCAATTCCAGAAATGTCAATACCAACAAGAATTTAATAGAGGGTACAGGTACCATCTGACAACCAGCTGATCTCGGGTCACGGGTATTCAACTCAAATCATAGTGTTAAAATAATAGTAAATTCTTCATAGCACAGAATAGTTTAGGAAATTATGAAAAAGACCAAAATCACATAATCCAAGCCAAAGAAAATAAAGAACAAGTGAAGCATTCAATTTCTTTCCCCTGCTATGAAACAAGGCCAATGAGGTTTATGCTCTAGACAGCGGCAAAAGTACGTACCGATAGTATACAACAATCTTTTGAGTTCTAGAAAGCAAAAGCAAGGTCTATATCTCCTAAACCTACCAACAAAAGAACTGTGATAGATTGCATGCTTGATCAACCCAGTCGTAGTTGAATACACGTTGATTAAGATCACAATTGAAACCTATAACGCGTGAAAACTTTGTCACCAGATGAAAAGAAGAAAAAAGAATTATTGATTTTTAAGTTGTGTCGGGCAATATTAGTATATAGGAACAGAGAGCATCAATACCTGCAGATTGGAGGCGACATCGATTTCATACTTTCAAAGCAGTTTTGTGAACCATAGTTTCTTTGTGAATTTGATGGCAACTCTTCTCAACAAGATCAAGCAGCTTCTCCAAGTTCATTGCCCATGAGTTGAGAATGTCATTGCTATCCTTGGCTACCTGGAAACAGACTATTCCCTGCGGCCTGTCAATTTTAGCTACCAGTGCCTTGGAAACAACCATGTCTGAAAGGTGCTTCTCTGCTTCCTGGATTGGGAAGCAAATTTTTAGAGGTTGATTGAGTAATAAAATGGAATGAAGAAATTCTGAGTAAACTCATGCCAAGGAGGACAAGAAAGGCTAAGATTTAATCTATTCTGCATGGCAACAGAAAGTTAGAAGCCGACATACAACTTTAGCAATTAGTAACTTCTATTATCTACTCCAACAAAAGCCCCCTTTAGGGTTAGGGACAAACAAACATCATTCTCAAAAACAAGGCCAACATGTTTCTTATTTACCTAAATGCAACTAAAATCCAAAAAATAAAAAGCACTTTCTTCTCTATTAAAGGTGTCATGTAATTACTAAAGTGCTCAACCTTCATAGGATGCCTACATTACTTGAAAGGGAAATTTCAGGATAACCTGTTTGACATTATAATTTGCAATGGAATTATAAGGAACACTAATCTGATTCAGGCAATGAAAATTAAAGTGCCACAATGTTGCCAGTCAGAAAAAAAGAAGTTCAAGCCATGTGAAAAAGAATTGGTTTTTAACATTCACAGAATGCAATTGCACTTCAGCAAAAAGGATATTGCCCAAATTATCAGATTGGTGGCAACTAAAATAGATGCCAGAAGCCACAGTGATCTTCTTAAGGATGGAATTGAGAACTTGAGATAATGAGGTCAAAAACCACATAATTTCAAATAAAATAACAAAGAAATCCAATTTTCCCATCCATCTTTACCCACATAGAAATGTAGAAATTGACAGAAGAAAAAACATTGTATCATCAACAAACCTGGATACTCAGACACAATAGCTCTGCCAGTCTCTTCAATGTAATCCTTGAGTAATACTTAGAGACGACGAGAATATTCTGAAAGATATCAAATGTGTTAAGTGAATACAAGATGTCCACGAGTGGAAGAGTAAAGATGAAGCCATGTCTAGCCAAACTTACATGTTCAATTATTCTCTGTCTTAGATCCTCTGCAGCTTTGGCACCCAAAGAGCCTCCAAGCATGTTAGTTTCATTTTCAAACTCATCCTTGTATGTATTCCAAAGAGATGTCCATAGGATGACCTCCATTGTGACCAACTGCTTCAACAGCAACCTAAGGCCGTAGTCATCAAACAAAGGCAGCCATCAAAAAACAATAATGTAATACATCATTGAGCAACAAAACACAAACTTCATAAAAGAAATACCTAAAGTTCGGGATTTCAGAGAGATTCTTATCCTCCAAGGTGGAATTTAGAAGGCTCGACTGCATTGGATCGTGTGGAGCCAAAACCAAATACCAGCAGATTTTCCTCAGGACCTACATATTCAGGGTGGAGGGGAACAATTAAACACAAATTCTCAACAGAACTAAGAAGGGATAAATGAAGATAATTATTACCGGCATCCACTGGGCTGGGTCTTCCTTGATATATGGAATCTCATATATAGCTTTATAGCACCGACAAATTTCAAGGTAATCATTGTTGTGTGAGTAATACCTACAGAGACAAGAATGAAACAATGGCATGATATACTGCAAGAAAAAACAAAGCTGTGAAAAGAATGGACAAGATGCTAATCAACACAGAAAAATATATGAACAAAACAACCATAACAAGTTTTTCTTCTATGAATTTGCAAAAGTGGCATTGAATCATTGCAAGCCTCTAGAATTTTGCGTTAAAATAATAAATAATAATAATAAGAACAACAACCCAAAAAAAATCATACAGCTCAAATTCCATTATTGAACTCGTAGTCTATTAGATAAAACAAAACCCTCAGAACCAGCATGCTCCAAGAAAGGCATAACAAAATTACAGTATATGAATCAAAGCTAAGCAGGATCATCTCTAGATTATCATTGTCAAGTAATGCAAATGCTAGAAACCAACTTCACTTTGTGCTGGCTGGTTAACATTTAGGAGAAACCAAGAAAACCAGCATGCTCCAAAATAGGCAATTATTGAATCGCACTATTCCAAGTAAATAAAACTAAATACTCATGTAACCTAAGAGGTCAAACACATTATTTTAAGTGCCCAAAAAAGTACTAATATCCTATGCATTTTATTTCTGGACAAATCTATGTTTTATGCTTCAGGAACTGAAACAATTTCAGATAAATATTAGAGAAAAGAAACACAACTCAGTGTAGCTTTAATGATGTTCAAGATAATCAACTCCAAAACTGACTACATACAGGCCAATCCCAAACCTCAAAACAAGTAAAATACATACAATAAAAATTACAGACAATCCAAGAGTCTCCATATGATATATATGGAAACAAGGTGCGCAATAAGAAATAAGATGTCAAAGACCAAAATGATCATCATCACACAAGAACGTACAGAAATATTTCACAAAAGGATCATCACAGTCAACCAACAGAAAAAAACTCATGATATCATTGTGAATATAAACACATTTAATCATACCGTAACACAAAAGCCAAACAAACAATGAATCAAAAATATAAAATAAAAATAAAGGCGACTAGATACCTAATCATTAGTTCATAATAGATTCTTTTCAATTCCAATAATGATGGTATATCAGCAGGAGCCTCTTCAACAACATTGTCACCTTCTTTTGGCTTTTTCTTTTCTTTCGAAGGATCAGCATCAAAAACTCTTGGACTAATCTTCCTTGAAAGAATTTGTGCACGGACATAATCTTGGCGGTCTAGGCACAGACGGACCTGAAAAGTTTAATTTATCAAAATTTATAATACACTATATCTTTTATCATAACCCAAAAGGATCCTAAAGCCAACAAAAAACTGCTTATGGTAACAACAACATGAAATAAAAGGCCATACTTGTTCAAGAATGAAGGCAATTTTCTCAGTTTTTGCCATAGCACCAAATGTCTCCACCTGTAAATCAAAAAGGTATTACAGAGAATACCACCGCAGAAGAAAATATATGAAACCTATAACCAAAAAGACAGAGGATACTTACAGCTACTTCTTGCATCAGATCTGCAGCTTCCGCTATAAGCCCTTGTTCTTCCTTAATCTTTGCAAGTTTTTTAATCAACCTTGCCCTCTCAATTTCAACATATATCTACATGATAATAATGTTAATTAGAACATAATATTCTGTTAAAAACAAGAATAAAAAAGTAAATGACCAGAAAGGTAGCTTAAATCTATTGGCATGTTTTCACCTTCCCCGCAGAGACACTATTTAGTGTTTTGATGAGCTCTATACGAGTATCAAGATCTGGCGTCTGATCGATGTACTGCATTGCTTGCTGGACCATTGCTGTTACAGCCTGTAGAAACAAATATACACTCCTAATAATAAACAGTAACAAAAGAGCATGCATATCAACAGTGACTTGCTAGCATTTACCCAGGGAAGTTAACAACTATACATACTAAATTTGATTAAACGGTCCTCCATGCAAAAACAAGTAGAGGTATATGAATACTTTTAAGCATATCCAATTTGAACTTGAAAAGAAACAGGAGGAGGTAAACAGCACTACAACAAAGGTACAGAAGTTCCAACCCAAGATAATTTTACTTTTTTTTAAATATATGAAACTAAAAAATATACTAACAGAGAAAAATCAAAATAGAGAGCGGACTAGTTGTCCACTAGGTAAGCAAACAAAAAAAGAAAAGCTTTTTCTGCTATACAAATGTATACCCAACCACCCCTATACATATGGTGTTATTAAACATGTGCATATGATTAATAGACGAGAACAGAGAAATACTTGCATCATATGTGTGACCCGCATGCCAAAAGTATTTTACATATATATGCCAGCCATTCTATATATGTAATCAAAGCTGTAAATATTGTCATTAATTTGATAACTATAGTTCAGAATCAAAGCAATAGGAACGCAAAAAAACCACAAGCGAACAACAATTAAGCATTTAAGTTCAATCAAAATTCCTCCAAACACAAAACCCAACCTCCACTTTGATTTTTAAGGCAACGTAACAACTAGAAATAATATCCAAGACTCAATTAAAACAAACAGCACACAGTGTTCATTTCCTCACAAATACTACTTTACTGCCAGATCAAGAACATTAACACATCAACATGGACAACTACACAAATCTACATATGTGTACGTATATAAATACATACAGGACATCAACCAATGCAATTTGTGTAAGTAACAAACCAACATCAAAGCATCTCACTCATGTACACATCTACAAGTAAACTCCTAAACAGATATGTTATCAGAATTTCAAGAGAGCCAGCATGTACCGTCTATCTAGCCTACGATCCTTATCTATCTAAACAGTGAAAAATCACATAATTCTTCTTTTATTGAGGATCACAATTACAATTCAATCACATCAACAGAAGATAAAAAATAAATATCCATATCTAAGTAAACACAAGTCTCAGCACGATCGAAACCACTTTAACAACAAATCCTTCCCAAAGAACTTTTACATTTCATACTTCGACGCATAAAACAAAATTCCAACTACTTCTTTTCAGTGAACCAGAAACCCCGTGCATGCAACCAACTTGAGACTGAAACAAAATTTACAAAATAAAGACCAACCTTAACACCATCAATGAACATGACCATATTTCAGCAACATCGTCCTTGACATCAAAATTTACCCCAATAAACAAACTCCCACATTTATATAAATCCAATGATCCCCACAACACTAAATTCCCAAATTCCCAAAACCCTAAACCACAAATTACTTTAACTTCAAATCTACTCTTTCATATTCTACAAAATACCCCATTAAAAAACAAATATTTCTAATCCATATAACTAATTTAACTATCTATAAATAAATACCTGCTTGAGTTGACCGCGTTTCTTGGAAAGATTAACAATCTGTTCATTGAGAGTCTTCCAGTCTTTAGCTTCAAAGCAAAGCTGCAAAATTTCCGTCACGGCCTTCTTGGTGCCGGCCACGTCACCGGATAATCTCATCTGCTTCTCGGTATTCAAAAGCTGATCTATTTGCGCCTCCAAATTGCCTTTACCCTCCTGAAAGATCATCGCAAAATCTCAGCTTCTATTTTTTTTTCCCCAAACAAAGTGAATTTGAGTACTTAAACTGTTCATAGATCTAACACAATAATGGCTTACCATCTTCGATTTGATAATCGCCGGAGATTATGCCCAAAATTGTTAAATAAGGGGGAAAAACCCTAATTTTCAGAGAGTGAGTTCAGAGAGTGATTCTGATTCGGTGAAGAATTGAAAAGAAAGGAAACGGAGTAAACCCTTTGAACACGAAACTATATCGGTTGTGGTTTTCCTTTTATACCCTTGTTGGTATTTTAGTTCTCATTATTTTTTAGTTGTTCACATAAATTAAATAAAAATCCGTCGGATCTATTGAAATTTAATTTATCTAAAATGATTTTGATTAAAAAAACCGCAACATTGGCAAACTTTTTAATGGAGATAATTATTTAACTAAAATGTTTCATTTCAATTTGATAATATTATTACGTCTAGATCAAATTTTATTTGTATCTCAACCATTGTGTAAAAATTCATTATAAAAGTTAATAAATCGATGATGTTGCGTCATAAGTCTTGAAAAACCTGATAGAATTAACTTTTTTTAAATATTTCACCTTAATAATTCTTTTATTATTTATTATTACAAATGATGAGTTGATGAATTTCAAAAATTCTCCTACCCTACAATTAATTTTTTAAAATTAATTTTTAAAAATTATGGTATTATCCTACCCTACAAACTAGACACATTAGATTATCGAATTTTAGTGACTTTCTAATTATCTGATGACACCCTAGCTGAATATGGTATCCACATATCACCATCATCTTCAAATCACATAGTTAAATTACTATCTTGCTTTTTCTTTCTTTTTTTTTTATTGAATTAGGGCTCTAAAAAGAGCTAAAGAAGAACAGGAAGGCCAAGAGACTGAGAAAAAATGAGGTTCGCCATATAATTTACAGCGAAATTGGCTTCTTTGTAGACATGGGAGATGGAAACATGCCAATCCAAATTGAGATAATCCTTAATAGCCTGGACCAAAGGCGCATAGTCATTAGTCATCACCGATGGTCTAGCAACCTATCATGAATTTATTTTATTTAGTAACAATGGACAGTGATCATGTGTTATAATTTCCCAAATCATGCAAATCAAAAGGATAAGCCAAAACTTCCATAAGATCATACATCAGAAGAGCTCACTACAGCAAAAAAACTCTGAAAATTGTGCATTATAAACATTGGTAAAAGTTTTAAAAAATACTAAAGAAAGTTTAAAAAAAAAATCACTATACTGTTTCACTGTCTTCTGAAATTCTAATGCTATCGCTGTCTCTTGATTGTTTGGAAAAATCAATGAAAAAGTCTCCAGGCTCCCCACTTCTCTAACAAACTCATGCTTTAATCGTGCTCTTGCTGTGCAACGTTGCCAGTACAGTTCAAAATTCAACACTGGAAGCAACTTGTGACTGTTCCATTCCTTCTATTGACTGTGCAACTGTGTTAAGCTTCTTCAACATCACGGCGCTTGGATATTTTCAGGAGATCACCACCAATCTCTCGGTCATCTTCTACTTTTGCTCGTCTGTCAGTTTCCGCTTCTGGGGTGGTGCGAGTGCGAGTGCGAGGTCTTGGTTCGTTTTCTTGTGCATACACCCGGAAGTTGTTTCTTGAAGGCTTTATCTTGGTGCAGAATACTTCAAGAAAGTTGTTCAAGCAACCCCGGTCGTATAAGCGGACCCCGTCCTCTCTTCGGTAGCGAAAGTTCTCATATGTGGTCTAAAGAAGTTGGTTTAGAATTAGAAAATTTTACATGAAAAGAGAATCTATCCTCCCTCATTCAAACTTACATGTTATTCTCAAGATACATCAACTTTGGCAACATCCAATATAATTTTGACATTCAAAATGTTTTAACCTAGTGCCAAAGATTTGTCGTAATTTAGGTACAATAAAAAGGAACTGCTAACCCTTACCCTTTCACAATCGAGTAAAGACGTTATAGAAGCGTGAAATGTTCGCACATACATCTTATTTTTGGTATGATTTAATGGCTATACCTATAATACCGCTTCAAAAAATTTGC
Source organism: Citrus medica (assembly GCA_002013955.2). Taxonomy (NCBI): domain Eukaryota; kingdom Viridiplantae; phylum Streptophyta; class Magnoliopsida; order Sapindales; family Rutaceae; genus Citrus; species Citrus medica. Next base: position 16,650 of record MKYO02027564.1, on the reverse strand, counting down.
TAGCCGCATGATCTGCATCTAGAAGTAAATGAAAGGGAACAAAAGCTGCAGATCCAACTCCTTTATAACTAGCTACCAAAATAAAGCACTTGACTATAGAAATATTGTGCAAGCAATAAAAGCAAAACTGACCTGGTTTGTGGATATGAGATATAAATGGAAGCAGGCGAGGCCTCCAACGAACCAAAGGAAGAAGAAGCAATAGGCCATTAGTATGACTGAGGCAGGTGACTCTTTTATTGCCTTCCAGACATTTCCATAATAATCAATTTGATATTTTAGGTGCAAAGCTGACATTGCGAAGATGAAAATGCAAAGAAGAGCTGAAGAAGTGACGAACAGAAAGAAGTAACGGTAGTTGCGCTGCATGTTTATACAAACACTTGGCCGAATTAGTATGAGGCTCACAATAAGACGTACAAAGGAAATCGAAAAATTCATATCCTTAACTGGCACATCTGATTGAGTTCATTTAACTACTTTTCTTGTCTTGTATTTTAATTTTCAGATGCATTACGTGGATATGTAGCAATTCCAAAACACTCGCTTGATTTTCTGAAAACATATTTTTGGCCATTTCAGATGAAACAATAAGCATGGTGCATAAACTGCAGAATATATGATAAGAGATTTAATGTGGGCTTATGATAGAAGCAAGATCAATTGTGCACTACAGCTCATATCAAGAAAGTTGAGTACTGCTGCAAGAAGCATGAAATCTTGAAGAACATACCTGCCCAATGCACTGGCCCACCCAGGGGCAATGGTGATCAAATCTTTCCACACAATTGTCACATACAGAGCAATGTGAGCAACGGGGTGGACGATACAACTTGCAAGTGTCACAATACTTCACCTTCACAACTATACGACCATCAATAAGGACTTCTTTTGTTCGGGGTACTCGTGGGATTGGTGTTTGAGTTCCACCACCAGTCTCAATTGAAGCTGAAGAGTCATATGTAACATCTTCTTCTGGTGGATGTAAATTGCGGGGAACAATGCCTGGGTCTCGGGCTGAAGTAAGAAAGAGCAGAACCAACACCTAATATGACCAACTAACTATAAGGGATTACAGTTGATTGGTTGCTTGAAATCACTGAAGACTAAAACAGAAGTAAGAAACAATGATCATAAAACCAAGTGTATGGTGACACAAATGAATAAGTATGTCAAAAACAAAGTAAAAAAGAAATGTCCAAATTTCATTTCCGAAGGGCTGTACCTATTTGAAAGTGAGAGGTACATCAAGCAATATTTTGTTATATTTCTCAAATCATCATTTATCCTATTTTCAGAAATCTGAGCACGAGAGAGATTTTTTGAACAACTATCCTTTCAAAACAGAGGTAGAATTCACAGAGTAACAAATACCAAAGGCTACATTAGAGGGCTTAGAAGAACTAACATAGACTGTGAGCATAATTGCCACCCCCATAATTGCATAACCTGTAGTATATGTTGAAACTTCGTGAAGGAGGTTTCTTGCAACATTTGAACAAAAGGTCACAATTGGAACAAGGATAAGCAGCAAGGTGACCACTATTGACTTAGCATCTGGACCAAATATGAGCCTCCCATTAAACATGAATTTCTGCATAGAAGCCAAAGAAGACATTTAGTCAAGTAAAGGATGGCAGCAATAAAGATAAATATTGACAGATTGAGAGAGGGGGAGAAAATTAACCCCATGTAAGATGAGCAACAAGATAAGACAGATGAACAGACAGTATACATTGTCTTCTATGCTTCAGCATAATGCATACAAAATTACACAGATAATTTAATTGAAATCCTAGAAATCTAAATTTTACAAAAAAATGTTGGCTGAAAGCTCTATGATACATAGAACTCACAATATACACACATATACACAAATTTATCTCTATATGCAAGTGTATTTTCTTGTCTTCACCCAAATGCCACTGAAATGATTGGATGCCAAATGCACATCCAGGCTACTTTTATTCGTGTTGGTTTTCTATATTCTCTTATTTATAGCCGTGAAATATAAGTGTGTCCCTGAGCCAAAATTTACAAAAATTAGACAATAAGTTTGCAAAACTAACAATAAAGTTTAATACATTAACAACATAAAAGCTAGCACATAACATTCACAAAACATGTTTTACAAAGTACATGCGTAATCAAGTTGTAAATTTGTTAAGCTCTCACACTTGACTAAAAAATTCCGAGACCAAAAATCCCATTTTAGCAACCATGAATCCATGATCCAACTTCATTATATATATTGGCAAAACCCCACAAATTCTAAAATAACTAAAGCAATTCCATCAAAAGCACATCAAAGAGAGCCCGTTGAAACTTGTTCCTATAATAACTAAACAAATCAACAACTAGTAACTATATAAACTATAGCAGCAAACAGCAAACCAAACCAAACCCAGATGATTTTCCAATAAACTAACAAGAACGCACCAGCTTATAGCATAAACTGAGCTAGCCCAAATGCAAAAGAAGCCATTAAGAGTATCAAAAACTAGCACATACAAGAAACAGAAAAGTGCAGGATTAAGAATCAATACATTGCGTCCCTTCCAAACTTGATACACACGCTGGGGCTTAGCCATCAAGAAATGGTTTTACTTCTACTGCTATGAGTAAATAAAGCAAGTAAAGTGAAGAATGCTTGAAACTTGTAGCTTTTGAGTCCATTTCTAGAGAGAGAAGAAAGAGAGGCGCTCTTTGGTTCAAATGAGCTGTAAGGAATGATGATTTTGTGGGTTTTCGGTTTTGCTTTTTCTCCAACTTTAATCCGCCACCTTTTTCTAATGTTTATAGAGCGGATAATAACATCTGGCTCCCCAATATTTTATATTATTCTAAATAATGATGTAATTGGTCTATTATTATTAACAAAGTACCCAGCAGGCTGATACCAATTCATCTTCCAATGGCTCAGAGTATCCTTTTTAATGGTTAATTCAAACATTATTACTCATTATTAATGTTAGGAAAAGATAAAGCAATTACCTTTATAGTTTTTAAATAAGTTCTAATTATCTCCGCATTATAGTTTAATGTTAATGCGTTGTTTTATTATGATGATCACTCGTAAACTTTTTGTATAAAAAGTCTACAATATATAGTATATCGATACATAATATAAATAGAGTATAGGTATACATTGTGACTTATATTTGGAATAAATTTTAATTATTGAATCATTAATCATAGATTGACTTGTCTATTTGTCAAATAGATTGTATACAAGAACGAAGAGTACACTTTTCTATACCTTAATAGTGAAAATTTGACTATTTTTACTTAAATTGAGTTCTCATCTAAAAGATATAGGTGCTAAATAATATATCTATAATATCTTGTATCATAAACTCAATTTAGTTGAGATTCATTAGTTGAAGGTTTGATTTATTTGTAGTTTAAGTATAATTCTTTAATTAAAAATAATTATACATTTTAAGATGAAAATCACAAAATCTTTTACTAATCTCTCTCTATCAATTAATAATTCATACTCTCTTACGAGATCGAATTTTAAAAATAAGAAAAAATCACATAAAGCAAAACGAATTAGATTTATTTTTTTCCTTCAATAAAAGTTACATAGCTCTTATACTATGATGATCAAATTTTGATATACAATAGTAATTTAGTATTTAAAAAGAGATTGGTACCTGTTTGATAAAAGATAGAAAAACTATGTTTTTATTTAAAAAATATATAATACGGGTATTCAAATGTTATTATCTCGTTCATAGAGAAATTTGATATACAATAGTAATTTAGTATTTAAAAAGAGATTGGTACCTGTTTGATAAAAGATAGAAAAACTATGTTTTTATTTAAAAAAATATATAATACGGGTATTCAAATGTTATTATCTCGTTCATAGAGACTGAAAATGACTGGAGTGTGGGGAGATTAAAGAATGTTTGCTAAGGTTAAGGTGGCAGCTGCTTCTAAAATATTATTTTACATACAAATCATCTGTTAGAGGGTTAGCTGAACTGAGAAATGACCAAAATGATCAAAGCAGAAATCTAATTTGGTGAAGTTATAGGTAGGTTTCATGGGCATTTTGGGAAATAAATTATAGTAGGCGTGCCGCTTTTAATTCATTTTACCTCTTCATAAAGGAAAGGATTTGGCCCAGTGTGTTGAATGTGCTTTAAATATCTGCAATTTTTTTTTATCTTTATTCTTTTTTGACCGTTTTTGTATCCCACGTTTTTAATTTATTTTTTTCTTTTGCACCAAATCCCACATGAATGCTTGTGTAGGCCTACAACATCTAGCATCATCTCAATAGATCGAATTGATTGAACGAAGTAGCATCTATCCATATTATTTATTAACTAGAAAATAGAACCGCACTTCACGCGATTTTGAAAAAAATATATAATTATAACATTAAAATTAGGCCCTAGTTGCATTGTTGAGGGAAGATGAAAGAACATCTCTTCCTATATTAATTAATTCATGTATTTTAAGCCACTAAAATTTAATTACTAACATAATAAAATAACTGAATGCATCAAAATACTTATAATTAATTATTATTAATGGTTATATATTGTTAGATTTAAATAGAAAGAGGAAGAAACATGTACAAAGAATATCCACTAATATTTTAGATATTTTAGATAATAGAAAATATAAAAATATGAGGTTGAGGGAAGATGAAAGAACCTCTCTTCCTATGTTAATTAGTTGATATATTTTAAGGCACTAAAGTTTAATTGTTAGCATAATAAAATTTGAAGAAGCTAAAAGGTACTCAACAAAAGGTTGCATAATTAAATATGAGATTATGGTATTAAAATTAGGCCCTAGTGGCATTGTTGAGGGAAGATGAAAGAACCTCTCTTCCTATGTTAATTAATTCATGTATTTTAAGCCATTAAAGTTTAATTGATAGCATAATAAAATAAATAAATGTTTCAAAATATTTATAATTAATTAATTATTATTAATGGTTACATACTGTTGGATTTAAATAGAAAGAGGAAGAAAATGTACAAAGAATATCCACCCATATTTTAGATATTTTAGATAATAGAGAATATAAAAAGATGAGGTTGAGGGAAGATGAAAGAATCTCTCTTCCTATGTTAATTAGGTGATGTATTTTAAGGCACTAAAGTTTAATTGATAGCATAATAAATTTTGAAGAAGCCAAAATACACTCAACAAAAGGTTACATACTTAAATATGAGATTATGACATTAAAATTAGGCCTTAGTGGCATTGTTGATGGAAAATGAAAGAACTTATCTTTCTATGTTAATTAATTCATGTATTTTAAGCCACTAAAGTTTAATTGCTAGCATAATAAAATAAATAAATATTTCAAAAGACTTATAATTAATTATTATTAATGATTACATATTGTTGAATTTAAATAGAAAGAGAAAAAAAGTACAAAGAATATCCACCAATATTTTAGATATTTTAGATAATAGAAAATATAAAAAGATGAAGAATGATATATATTAATAAAGTTACTATTTATTAAATGAGTTAAATACAATCAAATTAATTATGAGAAGATGAAAAGCCAAATCTAAAAATAAAAATCTCTATTTATTAGATAATAGAGAATATACAAAGAAGCAAAATGGTGATGCCACATCATCTCCTCAAGTCCTAGCTTTATATATATGGGATTATGGCATTAAAATTAGACCTTAGTGGCATTGTTAATGGAAAATGAAAGAACCTATCTTTCTATGTTAATTAATTCATGTATTTTAAGCCACTAAAGTTTAATTGCTAGCATAATAAAATAAATAAATGTTTCAAAAGACTTATAATTAATTATTATTAATGATTACATATTGTTGAATTTAAATAGAAAGAGAAAAAAAGTACAAAGAATATCCACCAATATTTTAGATATTTTAGATAATAGAAAATATAAAAAGATGAAGAATGATATATATTAATAAAGTTACTATTTATTAAATGAGTTAAATACAATCAAATTACTTATGAGAAAATGAAAAGTCAAATGTAAAAAAAAATCTCTATTTATTTGATAATAGAGAAAATACAAAGAAGCAAAATGGTGATTCCACATCACCTCCTCAAGTCTTAGTTTTATATATATAGAGATAGATATTTTAGATATTTTAGATGATAGAAAATATAAAAAGATGAAGAATGATATATATTAATAAAGTTACTATTTATTAAATGAGTTAAATACAATCAAATTAATTATAAGAAGATGAAAAGTCAAATGTAAAAAAAAATCTCTATTTATTAGATAATAGAGAATATACAAAGAAGCAAAATGGTGATTCCACATCACCTCCTCAAGTCTTAGTTTTATATATATAGAGATAGATATTTTAGATATTTTAGATGATAGAAAATATAAAAAGATGAAGAATGATATATATTAATAAAGTTACTATTTATTAAATGAGTTAAATACAATCAAATTAATTATAAGAAGATGAAAAGTCAAATGTAAAAAAAAATCTCTATTTATTTGATAATAGAAAATATACAAAGAAACAAAATGGTGATGACACATCACCTCCTCAAGTCCTAACTTTATATATATATATATATATATATGAGGTCGGTTGAATGGTCAAACTTGTGGTTTGCTCACACTAGTCATGGCGTTTGAGCATATATCACTTCTCTCTTGAATGACCATTAAACAGGGGCGAAGCCTTTTTTGGGTGGGCTAAATTTTTTCCAACTCCAAATATTATCGTAATTAAGAGTATAAAATTTAATGAAAATTTTATTAGTATATAAGAAAATAAATCGAATCTCAAAAGTAATTTAATTACAATTAAAAATTGTTTAAGTTGTATTTTACTATATTTTTGAAAATTAAATTTATCTATTATTAAATTTGAATTGATAATGTCTACAATTCTCTTTTATTATAGATAACTATATAATTTGACATAAACTTATTCTCCATCTTATTTCGAAATGGTGTCTTGATAACCCACTAAACCAAGCCATTTGATTTAACTCCCGGATTTCTTCTTTTTTTCATGGAAATAACTATCTCTAATTTATGATTTATCAATAATCAATTTAAAAATTTAATTGCTAAAAATCAATGATTTGACCTAACGATAATTTAATGTTATGCAATAAAATTAGAACAGGAACTAGCTAAAGTCTTTACTACCTTACAATTAATAAATATATTGTAAATGATTAAATAAAAAATAAATTTGTTATATATTCTTGCCACCAAAAGATGAATAGTTGAAGAAGAATTTGAGCACGTTAGCACCAAGAACCCAAGAAACAAAGAGAGCAGGTTATGAAAGAATAAAGTAAATACTCACTTTTTTATTTATTTAAATGAATAGTGAAGTTGTAAATAAAAGTATAGAGTAATGACAACTTTTTAAACTTTGTACAGCAGAGTTTTTGTAAATTTTTCAAAATTTTGGACGGGCTACAGCCCACAAGTAACTCCGCTCCTGCTATTAAAAAAGTGATGATGTAACAACATAAGTGCGATAGTCAAGTAGATTTTATTTCTAGGTTTTTGCAACTCAAAATGTATATAGGAGAATTCAAGATTTATAAACTAATATAAGAAAAAGAACTCTCCCACTAGTAAAATACAATATTATTGTTTTATAAATTTTGGATTGTTTAAACTTAATAATGTGTTATAGATTACAGACTTAAGAATAAACTCGCGATACATTATGTGTAGGTATGCTCAAAGCCCATAGAATTTTATTTAGTCGTTTAGGCCTAGTTGTTATAAATGCTATCAGAGCCAGGTTTCAATCTTCATGATGCATTTGTTTGGTCATCAATTTTTAATGCTTTGTCATCGTTACATTTTTCACCTTAAGAATAATGATATAGATACAAACTCTTATATAAATTTATTTTGTAAAAATTGACGTTGCATGATAAAATTGGTTGAATTAAACATCTCTTGTCTCACATGATTTATTTTTATTATTTTATATTTTTATTCAATTAATGAATTAATTTCAAATCAATTTATACAAGATAAGTTTATAAAAAATAAAAATTATCATTGCACCACCTTTATTTTACCTTATGTTCATCCAACCACAAAAAAAATTTAACATGTTCTCTGCACCACTTTTTTTTTTCAATTTTGTATCAACTAGCCACTTTTGCACTAACACTATTAAATAATTTTAATAAAATGACAAATGTACCCCTAAATAAATTAAAAGACTATTTTATTTTATAAAAACTTTGAAAAATAAGAAAATTATTATAATAAAAATATCCCTAAGTTTAATAAAAAATAAATCCCAAAATAAGAACTTTTATTTTTAATAAAAATCTAAATAAAAACTATAATTATAAAAATAATTACAAAATTTTGGGATTTAATAAAAATCCCCTAAATTATTAAAATTTTGGGATTTAATTTTTAATAAATAAATTCAATTATTTTAATAAAAATTTGTAAAATTATAATTTTTAATAAATAAATTCAGTTATTTTTATTAAAAATTTGTAAAATTTTAATTTTAATAAAATAATTATTAAAATTTTACAAAACCTAAATTTAATAAAAATCAGCTGAACACCTCTATGTGAGATTTTTTTATTGAATTTATGGGTATTTTTATGATAATAATTTTCTTATTTTTCAAATTTTTTATAAAATAAAATGATCTTTAAATTTATTTAAGGGTAAAATTGTTATTTCATTTAAATTATTTAACGGTGTTAGTGCAAAAGTGACTAGTTGATACAAATTTAAAAAAAAAAAGTAGTGTAGAGAATATTTTAAAATATTTTAGTAGTTGGATGAATATAAGAAAAAATAAAAATGGTGTAATGATAATTTCTTTAAAAAAAAATTGTGGCTGTATCTCAACTTAATTATCTATTTTACCCTCTATTTCCTCTATTTTCCAATTATTTAGGCCATTAAACAACCCTACAACTTGTTTCCTATTGGCCCAAATTTTTCGCCTAATACAAACTTGGGCTATGCGCAAAAGCCCAATTAACACCACCCGATCAAAATCGAAACCATTTAGATTGTTCCGTCCAAAAAATCCTCACCGTCCATCTTCCAAAACCCTAATCTATTCAGCCTCAAAACCCTAACCCCTCATCCCCTTACTATATAAAGCAATCTTCTCTCTCATTTGGCTACTTGAAGCTCTTCGCATATCCTAATTTAAGAATTAGCCGATTGGCTTTGAGCTCTCAGTTTCTTGTTTGATTGCTCACTGTATTTAGAATTAGGGTATCAAGTATTCATTTTATCATATGAGTAAAAATAATTGAAATTTTTGTTATACCCGTGAAAATAATTTATGGTTTGATGAGTTGGGATTTTTTTTTCCTTTGGGGGACTATACGTCTGCCCCTTTAGCAGGGATTAAGAGTGCTTTAGGGATGAACAAGTCCCTAAAATTTAATTTTTTATCCATCCCATTCACTTTGTCAGCAGTCTCTTTCCGGGTTGCTTGCTGATCATTTGAGGGTGGGAAATTTGGAATTTTTTTTTCAAAAGTTTATAATCGATATTAATTATGGGTTCTTAGTTTTGAATTGGGGTTGATGATGACAAATTCAAAGGCTTGTTTCTCAAAAACATTCGCAGTGGCCGCCTAAGAGCTTTCGCCTTCGCCGGGCTTGAGAGCTTATGCTGCTTTTATCCTTCCTTGGATGTCTGAGACCTTTAAGTATTTTTTGTTAGCTTTAGTTGTTATTTCTTTTGACTTTCTGTTGTTTTTGTTGAATCATCTTGTGATGTTGGTAGATTGACAGGATACTAATTGTTGCAAAGTATGATAAAATGTTCTGTGTCTCAGTTATCGACTTGCTTCTTTTTTTTTTTTTTTTTAATAAATGTTATTAATTTTGCGATTTTTAAAATTCATTTTTTTTAAAGGCCTTTGTGACACATCACTGAAAATTCAAAAATTGCTTTTGAACTTTTGGGGTTTGTAATGCCTGGAGTTAGAATCACAATGTAAGAACTTGTGTTGAGGTTTCTGATGATAATTCTGAAGGCTTGTTTCTCAAAACATTCGCAGTGGCCGCCTAAGAGCTTTCGCCTTCGCGGGGCTTGAGAGCTTATGCTGCTTCATTCCTTCCTTGGATGTCTGAAACCTTGATTCTATACAAAACACAGGACATAAGTCTATTATTTGCATATGTTATTTATAAGTATTGCAATTCTGATTTTTGATTTGCTACTTTTTATGTGTATGTTACTTTTTATGATTGGCAATTATTGTCTTTCAAGAGTATTGTTGATGATGACTAATCCTAAGGCTTGTTTCTCAAAACATTCGCAGTGGCCGCCTAAGAGCTTTCGCCTTCGCCAGGCTTGAGAGTTTGTGCTGCTTCAATTCTTCCTTGGATGTCTGAGACCTAAGAATTATTGTTTTTAGCTTGGTTGATATTTGTTTTCCCTTGCTCTGAGTTGGTTGTATCTGTAGTGACTCCTTTTGTTTATTTATTTTTGATAGAAATTATTTTCTGCTTATGCTTATTTCTATTAGATGGACTCCAATTGTCATCCGTGCATTCATTGGTTTCATGTGCTGATCTTTGGTAGTGCATTCATTTATACACTAATTTTGCATGATTTGAATTATTAGTTCCATATGTTGCTCACCTTGGATTCTCTGAAACTTACTTAATTCTCTTCATTTGGTGGGCTTTAATTCTGGCACCCATAAATCCTCTTCAGCTGTAGAATGGTTCATGTTGCAACCAGTGCCAAGGACGGTGGGAGCGGTCATTGTGTGGCATCCCAGCTTTTCTGATTCCATTGACTCCATAGTTAGGTACAGAGATTGTATGAAGTTTAATACAATGGAAATGGTAATTGGTTTAAAGAATGGAGAATGATGGATCTTGGAAGTTCATTTGTTGTTGATTCTAATCTGTGTTTAACATTTAATTAACAATTGTATTCTTTAATGGACGGTCGACTTGATCGATATTCTTGTATAATTGATTAGTGATAATTTGTAATGTGAGGCTCTGGCGTGAAAGTATATGCAATAAGACTAAACTTTTGTTTTTCTCCATTTTTCACCATTTTTGTGATTGGATCAAGCCTAAGCTGAAGCTTATTGCGGTTCATGGGAAATATTTTGCTACCCGCAATTGAATTGATATTTTGCAACACTCGCCTCATCTAATGAAATTGACTGCGGCACAGCTCGCCCAATTTTGTTACTTTAAGTTAAATAAAAATTCTCTTTATTTCTATCTCTTTTTCATTTTTTCCTCCTATATTACTTCTCTCTTTCCTGTCCTTTTTCTCCCCTTTTTGTTCATCGCTCTTTCTTAATTTTCGTATTACCACAAAGTCTGTATAAATTTATTTTGTATAAATTGATGTATTATGATAAAATTAATTGAATTAAATATTTTTTTATCTACATGAATATATGATTTATTTTTATTATTTTATATTTTCATTTAATGAATGAATTAATGTAAAATCAGTTAGTACAAGATAAATTTATACAAAAATTTGTGCTGTATCATCACTCTTATCAAATTAAAACATTAATTATTGAGACATGGCTTGTTATAATGACATTTTTTATAATGGTCATCGCCAAACATTTTTTATAATGGTCACACAAAGTTACCGTTGGAAGTAAAGGAAATCACCTTAATTCAAGAAATGCTAAAAGTGAAGGACCTCTGTGATCGTAGTTGGGGCGACAAGAGATGTTTTTAGGTGATATTGGGCATAATATTTTGTTTATTTAGTTTTGAAAAATGTCTTGTTTGTTTAGTTTTTAGGGATATTTTGGTTTGAGAACCTTATAAATAGTTGCTGTTGTAAGAAAAATTGGACTGTGGTCTTTTTTTATATTAAAAGTTAAAAAATGATTAAATGGGTAAATTTCCCTACTTAATTTATGGTGTGTGATAATATAGCGTGGTGCTATTTGGTGAATTTTTTAGTATTAGTATTATTCAAAACGAACCACATAATTTTGTCACGTGTTCAAATATTGATCATATGGTGAGTAGGTGGACATCAGTGCTCATTATTAGATCATTATTTCCTATCTTTATATATACACTTTCAATTATTTTTAAAGTTTCTCAATTTATTACATGGTCTTAAATGAATTGGTAGGTCAACTCAATATAATTGCTCAAATAACTATTATAAACAAGGAGGGTACGACACTATTATTTAAACCAACTTTTCATTTCATTGTATAAAGATGGTTGTACCTTACAGCATCTGCAAGGTAGCATTCTCCAAGTTGGTATATATTAAATTTTAGTACAAATTCCCATTACAACCTTTTTCATATGATAATTACATTTTTAATCACTTTAACTAGTTGATGAAATGTAAGGTAAACACTCCAACCAAGACAAAACCCTATTTCATAAAATTACAATTTTTTCATATGATAATTATAATAGGATAAATTTTACTGTACCCTCTTATTAAATTGGCATACTTCAATTTTTATTTTATCTCTAAAAGTGTGAAAACTTTAATTCACCCCATAAATACTATTATGTTTAATAGTTGACTAACATTGATCGATTAAAATGCAAAAATGTCCTTAACCAATAACTAACATTTTTGTGAAGTTAACAAGGATAATTTTATTCGCCCCTTAAAGTTTGATATATTTTAAATTAGATGACAAAATAAATTTATCAACAAAAACCCCTGAATAGTAAAAGACCTTTAAGTGCCTGTTTGGTATGGCTTATTTAAAAACCATAAGTGCTTATTTAATAGTATAAGCACTTTTTAAAAATTTTTATGGTGTTTGGTTATTTTTTTAGTAGAGTTTTTTTTAGCTTAAATAAGCTAATTTACCTCTACTAGAAAAAGCCCAAATTTTGAGCTTTTGGGAGTAGAGGTTATAGAGCTTTTTTAAAAAATATATAATATAAAAAATATCACACAGTTTAATGGTTCAAAAATACTTTTTTTACTGACAACCAAACACCCAATGACTTTTTGTCCAAAAGCTCTATTAGTATAAGCTCTAGTGCTATAAGCTCTACTGTTAGAAGCTCTATTTAATAAGTTGTATCAAACGGAGCCTAAAAGTTAAATTAGTTTTTACTTATATTTTAATTTATAAAAAAGTTATAATAATAACAAATTTTGTTTATAATATCACCACAATGAAAATTAAAAAAATTATTTTTTTACCCTTATCTTGAATTTAAATATTTTATAAATATAAATCATTAACCAATTAGTTGATTTTTATCATCTAAATTACCATTTTACCCTTCAAAGTATCTTAAAGACAAATTAACCCATAAAATTTATTTACATTCCATTACTAATATAATTCAATGGATTAAAATTTAAGAAATTTATAAAATTTAGTGAAATTCAAAAACCAAAGCCTTAATCCTAATCCAAATTTTAATCGGTTTCTTTTTTGTTAAGAGTATTTGTTATAAATTTTGATTTTACTTTTTAAATAATGATTCTTTTTTATTGAAAGCCATTTTTCTTCCCAAACATCAAGCTAAAGGATGAAGCAATAAAATAATTAATAATTTATAAATATTTTAGTATATCCAGTATCTATCACTTTTCTTAAAATAATATTGATTATTTTTTTTTCATTAATCTTAAGAAACTTGAGCAGTAACCCCTTTTTAAGTAATGATTAAAATGTTAAAAATGCACAGTTATAATCTTTTAAAATAAAATTTGAAATGAGTTATTGGAAAAAAATAATTTTATCCCTGATTTGGGATTTGAAATCTAATAAATTACTATCCATGCCATCCACTACAATTTATCCTTAATTAAAATTAAAAGTTGCGCTGCATTTTTTTTTAAATTCGTTTTTCTTTTATTCTTCATCTTCTTTTCATTTTTTCACTTCTTTGTCTTCCTTTATCTTTTTATCTTATTTCTTCTTCGTCTTCTACTTTTTTTTTTTTATTATTTCGTGTTTGTTTCTTTATCTTATTCATTGTTCTTTTGCTTCTTTCTTGGACCAAATCAACAATATCATAATCAAAATTAAAGATTATGTTACCTATAACATAATCAAAAAATCAAAATCTCAAAAATTATAAAAAAAGTGGAAAATTTTTTCCTCTTCTTCTTTCTTCTTTATTTACTTTGTTCCCCTACCTATTCAGCTTCTTCTTCATTTCTTTTTTATTTTTTTCCCTCTCTTTCACACACTTAACAACTCCACACCACTTTCAAATCTAATTTCTACAATCCCACTTTGAATCCACTATTTAAAAATGAAACTTAGTTTCAACGAACCAAAGTATAATAATCACAATCTTCATTTCCTTCTTACAGAAAGACTTGGTCTTCATCACAATACTCTACTTGAAGCCCTAATAAGCAAAACCCACTTAAATTAGCAACATATATAATTCAAACTATGTCCATTGCCTAGCAAAATCTATGACGGCGTGCGGCCACGTCAAGCAAGCCCATGGCCGTGCGTGGCCATTCCAAGCAAGCCCATAGTAGTGTGCGACCATGCCAAGTAAACCCATCGTTGTGAGCAGCCATTACAAGCAAGCCTATAGCAGTGCGTGACCATGCCAAGTAAACCCATGGATACGCACGACCATTCTAAGTAAGCCCATTGCACTCAGCCATGCTAAGCAATTTCATGGCCGAGCACAGCCATTCCAAACAAACCCATGGCCGTGCGCGACCATGCCAAGCATACAATGATCCAAGCAATGGGTGTTGATTATTTCAATGATTAGTTTGGTTTTAGGTTTATTGATAAATTTGGGAAGAAGCTAGGGTTTGTTTAAAGGAGAAGAGGGGCCAAGATTTAGAATAGGGGTGTTGGCACACCATCGCCCGTTTCAAAATCTTTGTTACGAGTTACTGCCATGGCTCTATGACGCTTGAAGAAGATAAAGCATGGAGCAGATGAAGACAAATTTCAGAAAATAAAAACTAAAGAAAAAAGTGAATTTTTTTCTCATTTAAAAAAGAAATAATTTTTTACACTTTTACAGTTAAAAAATTAACTAATTAAAAAAACAAATATTATCAATTTGCGTGCAAAGCAACTTTTATTGAAATGTTTGAATGTTTGTCAAAATTTGTTGAAATATTTGGGTTTTGTGAAAATTAGCTTAAAAGTTTTAACTTCTTGTCAGTGAGTTGACTGTTAAAGAGAATACACCAATATAATATTGGATAAAATTACTTTGCAACGGTTGTACCAAACCTCAAATTTGATATTTTCTTTAAAAGTTCTTATTATTTTTTATAAATAATAAAAATAATAAATTTTAAAACTTTTATGCAATAAGCCCCAATAAAAATATAATAATTTCCAAATTTTTAAAAATCTTATTTAGTGTTTTCTTTAGCAATCCCTATTGTTTTCTATAAATAATAAAAACCATATATTTTAATAATTTTATGCAATTAGCCCCAATTAAAATATAATAATTTTCAAATTCTAAAAAAATTATTCTCTCTATCTCCTTCTCAAATCAGTTTGTCCCACCTTAAATCTTAATATTGAATTTTTTAATAAATAATAACTATAAAAATATTTTAATTAATTATTATTATAAATTTTAATTACGTAATATTAAACAAATAATAATAATAAAAGATTAATAAATTATAATGAATTATAATTATAATAAATAATAATGAAATAATTTCATACTGATAATAATAACAATAAAATTATAAATATAATAATATTTTTACTAAATAATAATATAATAAAATATTAATAATAATAACTTATTATTATAATAATAATTATAAAGTTTGATTAAAATAATATTTCATAAATAATAATCATATTACAAAATCATGAAATTAATAAATAATAACAATAATGAATTAGTAATCATAATTATAATACTATTTTAATAAATATGATGATGATGATGA
>MKYO02027553.1:189927-213340 GCA_002013955.2 Citrus medica | reverse complement strand
TTCAAGCTTGGGTTGAAGGTGAAGTCTCAACATGTGTCATGGGCTTTATTTGGTAAATTTATTTTCTCTTCCCCTCTAGTTTTTGTGGATGTTTTGACTTCTCGTCGACAAATAATACTAGTCTTGTCTAGATACCGCCTTGGTTACACCGATTCTCTAGTACAAGGTTATTATTATTTGGCACGATAAGCCCTTAGCACCATATTGATTAGAGCGTGATTCATGAGGTGTGGATTCCCCCCTCATAATTTAATTGGTATTAATAAGGAATATTTAGCACATGATGCATGTTGATACGGATCCAGATACCCAAGTACGTCATTTTAATAGAATTCTCTTCAAATTATTTTCGCCATTTTAATTTCAATTTTATGATAATCTGAATCACTTCCACCACAAATCCAACCACCCGTTTACGAAATCAATTCTATACACAATTAAAATCCACCTCCTCGTGGGATCGACACTCATCAGCATTGATCTATACTACAATAGATTCGTGCGCTTGCGAGTTTATTAAAATTTGCACAACAAGTTTTCGCGCATGCTAGCAGTGCGCGCAGCAGGCTGCACATTGCAGGCAGGACACACTACGTACGCAGCAAGCAGCACGTGCTGTAACGCTGTCTGCAGCAAGCGTGTGGAGGCTGGAAGCTTGCAGATGTTTGTAGCTGGAGAAGGACGTCGTTTGGTGGCTTCCCAATGTGGCGAATATGGTCAAATCGGTGATAGAGATGGGTGAACTACGGCTGGTGTTTTGTGGAGATGGCGGCTGGGGAAGAAGAAGAAAGAAAAATATAATTTTAGGGTTTCATGGTTTTTATCATTGAGGTCTTTATAGTTTCATAATTTTTCTTATTGGTAGAAAATTTTTATGTTTATGCTTTTAAGTTCAAAAATAGTTTTGGGCTTAATGAATCATAGTTTTAGGCCCAATTGAAATTGGGCTTAATAGATTAAAATGTATAGATAAAATTTAACATATTAAATTTATTTTTGGTCCAAAAGTTTTATTTTATAAAAAATAAATTAAATTATTATTTATTTTCTTTCAAAATTAAAATTGGACCAATAATAAATTTAAAAACTCAAATTTTCCTAGTCTATTAATAAAGACAAGTCTATGAAAAGATGGACATTGACAAGAAGCCCAATGAAGATTAAGCTTATGGTTAATGTATTTTTTTCATTTTAGAAAAGTCATAAATTAATATTATTTAATTATATAGCATTTAATTCATTATAATGAGCTTTAATGTGGTCACAAGATTTTGTTGTTGTCATTGTTGTTGTTGTTCTTGTTGTTGTGGTGAACATGAAAGTGAACATTAAAGTGATCTACAAAGTGAACATGAACTCTTATCTAAAATGTTAAAAAGGAGTATGAATATAGAATCAAAAAGTATTGGTAACAAGAGCTGATAAAATTAACTAAAAAGTTGGAACATATTAATAATAAAAAAAATGCCTAAAGCAATGAAAAAAAATTAGTTACTAAAAATTTTGTCGTTAAAGACGTGAATTCTTGTAGTGACATTTGATACATTTTAGAACATACACTACATTTGGTATATTTCCTTTAGTAATGTAGATTTTTTACTCCTTTCAAATGAGCATTATGAAGGATGAAAATTGTAATGATTAAAGACTAAAAATTATACGAAACTTGAGACTATTTTTGTATCTGTTTTTCTTTACATCGAAGGCTTACACAATAGTGATATATATATATATATATATATATAAAATAAAGAAAGATAATGTATAATTATAAGGATCTTAATTAAGCTATCCTATTAACTACGCTATATTAATGTGGAAAAGATACTTCTAAGAAACTTTTGATTTGAGAAAGTACAATTTGTGCTCTTTTATATGTAAGTTTATCTGTATGCATTGACAAAGCTCTTCTTAAAATAAAAATCTCTTTATGATTATTTATTAAGTGATAAATGACTTATTCGTTAATTATAAATAGTTGTACTAAAATAATATTTTTCTTTATTCCAACAAAATAAAATAATATTTTTACTTGGTTCCAATAATATTACTGCACTTAATATCAAGTAAACAAATAGATTTATAGATTTCCAACTTCTTTACATGAAAAATTATTTGTGAAAGAAAGAGAATAAGTACCTTGAAATGATGAGCGAATTTGACCATTTTCCAATGCATCTTGCAATGAAATAAAATTGAGGAGAATAAAATAATTTCTACACAAGTGAATGAATAAATTATTTGAAATTAAGATGCCTCCTTTATCTTTTGTGATGTTTGAGTTGGTTGAACTAGCGTGGCCTCCTCTCTATTGTCCAAGTTAAAAACATGACACATTAAGATCTCTTGAACATTCTTTGTCAAACTAAGCAAATTTAGTGATTTTTCGCTAACTATACTGTCATGATCTTACTTGCATTTATCAAGTTACAAATCCAAGAGAGATCTTGGATTCCTATAAATGCATTGAGGTACCCTCTTCAAGCTGTAAATGCATTCCTTGTAGTAACATTGGATATGTCAACATATTGAATACAGTAATATAACTATATAGGAAAAAGTTACATAAACAGAACTTGTAATATGATTCCAACCTCTATCTCATCTAGACAAACCTCTATATCTTCTTGAAGTATTGCCTAAAGTTGCTAGCTATTTCCAAAAAAAAATTTATCCATTCCAGCCTTCTACTGCAAAATGATTAAAGAAATGAAAAATTATTAAAAAAATCACTTTTTAATTAAAAAAATTTCAATTAAACCATAGACACAATTACTTAATACTTTTTCTTCAACTGAATCTCTCAACTCAAAAGTATCTTGCAAGCTTAATAGTTGTGGTAAAGGGCTGTTGGGGTCTGTTGTAACTTTATTTTACCATTTTCCACCGGTTTTTGTCCAATTATCCCAATCATCTTCGTATCCAATGTCCCATATAAATGGTTCACACTAAAAAAACAAAATGTCAGGGAAATAGATGAAAATAAGCAACAACAATAGGAAATTGTATATCTTATCATAATGTTGGAGTAAAAATGGCAAAAATCGACCTGGGTCCAAGTACGGCAATGCCCAGACCTAACCATGATGTACTTTTTAGACACTTGGGCTAACTTAAAATGCCTGACACCAGGTCGGGTTTTGTAATCTGGTTTTTATGCCCGAATTTTTATATTTGGTAATAATATATAGGTATTTTTCAATTTTTTTTGTAATTTTATAATTTTAAATTTATTTTATTGAAATTGGATATGAAAATATGAACTTTAAATGTTTAAAATTTTACATATATGTAATAGATGGATCAAATAAATATAATTATTTAAAATAATATACACTTTATTAACATTTTTAAAAAAATTTGAGTTCAGTGCTGGACCTTAAACTTATCAAGTAATGTGTGGGGCCTGCCCGTTTTCGTCCCCTAGCAGAGTAATAGCCATCCCGCATCAGCCGTGTCTGGCCCGGATATGGGCCAGTGGGTATTTTTCACATACCTAGTTGGAAGAGCTATTCTAATGTCTCAAATTGTAGAAATACACAATATAGGAAAAATTCAACAAAAATCATGGATACAAGAAAACAACTAGAAGAAAGTAATCATGAAAGCTCTCAATTGAAGGTGTAAGTGTCATTTATTTTTAAAAATAATCGAGTAGTATATAGAAGAGTGTATGATTACATGTTAAGTGATGAAGACCAGGTAAGATTATTTATTTGATCATCATGTTGATTTAGAGAATAAGCATGAAAAAGATTTGTTAAAGCCTTTAACTTTGTTAGTGAATGTACAATTTAGCTAGAATTATTAAAACATCTATCTTTATTAGTAAGTGTACTATCTAACCTAATGATTTACTGTTAGCATTTCAAAGAGGACCACCAGACCAAAAAGTAAATCATGATTATTAAAAACAATCTACTAGTAGATAGAAGAACGTATGATGAGCATGTTAAGTCATGAAAACTAGGTTAGATTATTTAATTGATAGTATGCATGATGGTGGTACATGAAGAGTAATCTTGATATAGAATTGTTATAGCCTCTATCTTTATTAGTGAATGTATTGTTTAGCCTCATGATATACCATTTAACTTTCAAAGTGGACCAAATGTATCAGACCACAGATAAGAAATCTACTTTTAAATTAATTAATGAGTTTTTTTATAAAGCCCTATAGAGTCATGTTTAAGGCTTAGAGAAATTGCAAGGTGTTGCCATTTACACCATATTTATAAACTTAATTATGCCAAATCATGGCTTTTTATAGTCCTTAAATATTAGTGAATGTGCGGTGTAGCCTAATGATATATTGTTTAATAAAGAGGACCACACTAGAGATTAGAAATTCACTTTTCAGTTGATTAATGAATTTTTGTTTGAAGCACATAAAAGATGTAAGGTGTTGCTATCTCAATATGCCAAACTATGACTTCTTACAATCCCCACGTAGTAGCCATGCGTTTTCCTAATTCTTTTTTTTGATTGATGTAGATTACTTTTTTTAATAGATATTGTCCGTAATTTTTGGCAGAGTCACAACATTACTAGTTTATTAAATTTAAAATAGATTGTTTGTTTGATTAAAGTTTCAGGTACTAGATTACAAAGAGATGCTTATTTTCACTACAACAAAAAAAGAAAGAAAGCTTCAGCGATGAACATTTTGCTCGCTAAAATATAAAATTTTCATTGCTAAAAACTATAGCAGTGAAAAAAGTTTTGTCCCAATTGAAGTGTCGAGTTAGGATTTAGGTATCGGATTTTCCAATTTCGTCATTAAAAGTAATTTTAGCAATGATTTTCATTCCGTCACTAAAAATATTTTAAGTGACGAAAATTATTATTCGTTGCTAAAAAGTATTGTTTCTCATTATTATTACTATTGTTAAAATATTATCATTTTTTATAATAAACTACAATGATAATTAATATCAATATGATAAAAAGAGAATTAATTAATTTAAAAAGAATTATTGTCATTGATGAAAAATATTAAATACTTACAAAATTTAATATCTATTTTTTTAAGAGAACATTTTTACAAATGAATATAAATTTCTTTATTTTCTTCATCATGGTGTAATTGATCTTCAAAATTTCCTACAAATAAAAAATCAATAATTAGTTAACAAAATAAACACAAACATAATAATAATATATGATGTAATAAATAAGGTAAGTGAAAACAAAAAAAAATTACACCAAGTTAAAAATAAAAGAGAAAAAAAGTAGAGATTAAATTAGAAAATGAGAATTATATATTTAGAGATGAGAGAATTAAAGAAAAAAATAATAAGGGAATGAGAGAATGAAAGAACAAGAGAAAGAAAGAATGAAATAAATGAGGTAAATGATTTTTAAATGATTTTTTTTTATAAAATTCAATGCTAAAAATACATATTTAGCAATAAAATCTAATAATTTGTCGCTAAAAGTACACATTTAGTGATGAAAAATTTCGTCACTAAAAGTCTTAAATTTTGGCGAAAAATAATTGGCTAAATTTTTTTAAATTTTCACATTTTTTTGTATTTCGTCACTAAAAATGCACATTTATCGACAAAATTTAAATTTCATTACTAAAGTCTTAAATTTTGAGGGAAAACTACAAGTTTTTAATCCTTAAATGAATATTTTCAGTGACGAACTTATAATTTCATCACTAAAAATATATATTTAGCGACGAATGCTAAATTTTATCTCAAAAGGTTTAAAATTTTGACATTATTTTAAATATCTAAATGAGTGCTTACAACGACAAACTTAAATTTCGCCGGCAAAAATACATTCAGCAACAAAGTTTAATTTTGGTCGCAAAATGCCTATAATTTTGACATTATTTTAAAATTTTAAATGAATATTTTCAGTGAGGAAATTTAGATTCCGTTGCTAAAAGTACTTGTTTAGCAACAAAATTTAATTTTTGTCTCAAAACGTCAAAAATTTTGGCATTATTTTAAATATTTAAATGAATATTTTCGACAATGAAATTTAGATTTCGTCACTAAAAGTATATGTTTAGCGATCAAATTTAGATGTCACAAAATGATCAAAAGTTTGACTTAAACGAATATTTTCAGCGATAGACTTACAATTGCATCGCTAAAAATATATAATTAGGGACGAAAGCGAAATTCTATTGCTCAAAATACATATTTAGAAATGAAAAAGAAATTTGTCTCTAAAAATTCATCACTAAAAACTTGAAATAAATCTTAATTATTTCTTACATATTTTGCAATGAAATTATTTTTTCATCGCTAAAACATACCAGGGTGACAAGAAAAAATTCGTTGCTAAAAATTTGGTCGCTAAAGACCTAAATTCTTGTCTAGTGCATGGCGTATACAAATTAAGGACGAGAACAAGTTCAATTTTGGAACAAAGAACAGGCAAACAACCTTAGATACATATGAAGTTCAACTTCTTCTTATACTATTGGGGTCTCCTCTAAAGTTGAAATCTTCACTGATATAGAACTAACTGGTACATATGAAGTTACATCAAACTCCACCCGCTGCAATATCTTATTAGTCTTGTTCTCCAGTTGTTGGAAACTTGAAGCCTTTAGCATAGAAGGATTTATCAAAAGTGACATCTTTGCAACACACAAACTTTTTATCTTTGAGATCTTATAACTTGTAGCCTTTAACTGTACCTCTGAATCCCACAAAGATAGTTTTTCTTGCACGATGATCAAACATATCATTCTTTACGTGATAATAAGTTGGACACTCAAACACACGAATGAAATCATAGTGTTGTGCATGATTTCCAGGCCACATTTTCAGAGTTTTAACTCTAATTGCTGTTTAAGGCAACTAATTTATTAAGTGACTTGCGTAGCTCACAACCTCAGCCATAAACTTTTTATCTAAACCAGTATTAGATAATATACACCATATTTTCTCCAGCAAAGTACGATTCATACGCTTAGCCACACCGTTCTATTGCAGAGTATGTCTCACTGTGAAATTTTTTATGCCCTCACTGTGGCATACTTGTAAGAATTGATCAGAAGTATATTCACCCTCATTATCAAAACGCAATACTTTTAATCTTTCTACCAGTTTGAGTCTCCACCAGCTTTTTCTATTTCACGAAAATCTCTACAACCTCATTCTTTACTCACATGGTGTATACCCAAACACGTCTAGAGAAATCATCAACAAATGAAACAAAATAATGGCTTCCACCAATTAATACAGTCTTGGTTTGTCTCCATACATCGTTGTGAACATATTCAAGGATCTCATGAGTATTGTGACTAGCCGTACCAAACTTGACCCTTGTTTTCTTACCAACAATGCAATACTCATAGAATTTTAGTTTACAAGTGTTGGTACCTTCAAAAGTCCATGCTTCATCAGAATTTGCAGAGACTTTTCTCCAGCATATGCCTCAGAAACATTAGCTTTATTGATTGTACCTCCTTTTAAATAATACAAATAGTGACATCGAACTCCTTGCAGAATCATTATAGCCTCATGTGTGAACTTCATTGTGTCATCTTAATGGTAACCTTGTAATGTTTAGCCTCCAAAACACCTACAGAAATTAATTTTTTTTTTAAGTTGGAACATATCTAACATTTTTCAATTCTCTAACCATTTCGCCAAACATTTTGAGTTAAATTGTTCCTATCCCCATTGTGAGATAAGGTTGATCATTTCTCATCATAACTACATCGGCTTCTATATCTCGGAAATCTGTAAATCATTCCTTTATATGACACAAATGATAGGTTGCTCCAGTATCAATTATTCACTCGCTTGAATTAGCCACGTATACTGCAGTTGTAATACTTAGTGAATAGTCAGAGTTTTCATCTTTACGTGCCATATTCACTGCTATTAGTTTCTTCTTATCATTCTTCTGAGCCTTCGAAAAAAATTTCCTCTAATGGCCCATTTCATGACAAAAGACACACTCATCTTGAGTTATATTTTTGCTTCTCGATTTAAACCGAGAGTTTATTTAACCGCGCTTCTTCTTTTCTCTATTGTCCTTTCTCTGGCCAACAAAGCTTCAGGCAATGCTCTTTTGGAATGTTTATCATTATTTAGAATTTTCCAATTAGTAAATGTTGTGCATATATCTTTGAAGAAGATTACATTTTTTCTATATAATAAAGTAGTCATAAAATGATTATACTCTTCTGGAAGTGAGTAAAGTAGAATCATAGTCTTGACTTCATCTTTAATAACTTCATCAAGATTCTTTAAATCTACAAGTAACTTTTCAAATCTTGATATATGATCAAGCATTGACATTGCGGGCTTCATTTGAAAGCCATTAACCTAGCTCATTGCATGAAGGCGATTTTCAAAACTTTTCAGCAGATATTTCTCTTACAATGTACGTCACAAAGTCATCGCACACTCTTCATACGTCACCAGATATTTCACCTCCTTGGTCAAATAATATATGATCTGACCACAAGTTTTCTCATTCATACGGTCCTAAGTTTCTTCATCATACAAGCGTCTTTTATTTTTCAGAACAACATCGAGTTCGATTTGAATAAGGACATCCATAACTTTGCGCCACCCCATGCCAAAGTTGATTTTCCCATTAAACTTTTCAACATCGATCTTATGGCCTCCTATAACAGATGCTGAATGACACAGTGGTAAGTCTCGCCTCCCACTTGAAGTGTCCCTTGAAATAGTCTGGGTATATCTCTCCCTACTTCTAGAAGTTTCACATTCTACCATTTTCTCAACGAACTATTCCCACTTGAAAGAATGACCTCTATGATGTTTATTTCTCATGAATAAATGCACCAAGAAAGTTCCTAGGAGAATGGAGAGGTCACAACGGTCCCACTAAAAATCCAGACTCCTTAGACTTTTATCAACTTGTTGACGGAACTTTCCTAGACATACATAAATATACACTACTTGTATACATGAACAGTGTTGTATCTCGTATACGTTTATAATGTTGTATACCCCAGGTACGAACCTTCAGTTTTGATACCACTTGTTGTGCGCGGAATACATGATCAAGCACACCAAATATTATAGAAAAATAAAGGACACAAGAATTTAACATGATTCGGCAATTGTGCCTACGTCCACATGAGCAAAAGAAAATAATTGTATTACTAACAATTATTGGAGTACAATATTTAAGTAAAGAAACCTCACTTCCTAGAACCCAAATACACCTAATACTCTCTCACACACTTGAAATGAAAGAACCTCTCAATTGCTCACACTTTCCAATTGCTCACTCACTAAACAACTCTTCACTTGAATTATTTTCTCAATTTTGGAATGCTATGATCGAAGGAATGCATTAGTACTTATAAGGAAGCTTATTCTCTTCATTCGATACTGCAAGCCCATGTTCAATGCAGGCCACAAGCTTCTCTTTTCACATGCCATTGTCTGCCACAAGCTAAAAGTTTAACCATTGAGTTCACTTTTAATAATTCACCCTATTATTGTTGGTCACTAGCTAAATTTAGCCACATGCATGCACAAGCTCAACAAAGATATCTTGTGAATATAAGTGCATACTATAGGGTAATTTTTGCGAGTACTAGTGTCTATTATATAGTGAGTATATAAACACATGATAAAATTTTGTAACAACAATAATGTTTAAGTAATAAATTAATTAGATAGAGTTACATGATACTATCGCTCATTATAAAATGAGTATATCATCCATTAAATCATTACTATATAGATAGAATATTAGAAAATACTTGATATCTATGAAAAGTCAAATGATTCTTTACGTGTCTAGAATAGTTGATACGTATGAGAAGAAATATTTGATCATTACTTGTCCAATGTGTTTGCGCTCATTCTTGAATAAAGGGCTCCCATTACAAGTCACGTGTAAAAGAGAGGGGACCGTGGGATAATTAGTACATTGTTTCTTCGTTCTTGTTTCTATTTTCTAATGAAAGATGTTATTTTTAAATAGAAAAATTAAAAATATATATATAATTAACTATAATATTATTCGACTGTAAAAGAAAAACAATAAAAGAAATAATAAAAATATAGTTCATTATACTTCCTTTCTATCATTCTTTTCGTTTCTTTTAATAATTTTCTTATGGTAATTCAACACAAATTTAATGAGTGAGTTCTGTTCATAAGAATTCTCTCGGAAGAAACTTGACTGTATACTTTGCATGGCTTTGTATCATCTCATTAATTATGACATTTCCTAGCCCAAAATGCACTAATAGTGTCATGCATATCTATACATAAATATCAGGAATAAGAGGCTAAATCTATAAAAGTACGTATGTCATCTTTGAAAGAAATTTAGATCTATTACAAATAGATGTAAGTAATTTTAAAACTATAGAACTAATTAATTAATGACTTAATTAATTAAATTCCTTAACATAGTGAAACCTGAAAAAAAATCTCCAAAATAATTAACTTAATTATATTAAAAACACAAAATTAATTAAACTACATTAATTTTCAAAAAATATTGTTCATAGTTACTATTTATGATATTGTACATGTTATTGTTCATCCACATAAAAAAACATTAATTTTACAAAAAATAATAAATTACAGAAATTAAATGACACAAACATTTTTATGTGGCTTGGATTAATTAATTCTACATTTGCAAGGACATTCCTAGATGAAAAATAATTTATTAAGTTGAGATGTTACAACCTATAGATTTACCAATCTTAAGACTCTCACTTACAATTTATCACCATACAACTTACTTAACCTCAGACTGAATTTGTTTCTCTTAAATAACTATTATCTCTCTTGATCCACGATTCTCAAGGTATTTCACAAAGTGATCAATAGCAATTCTTCAATGTCTAGTGATCCAAGATCCATATAGACTCTCCACAAAGATGAAAAGAAATAGTATTGTTGCAAGACTCGAATGAAGAAAATAATAAAACAAATCAACACAACATCATGCGCTAAATCTGATCTAGGGAGGTGGTCGAATTTTGCTTCTCTGGTTTATGTGTTGTACTTTTTCAATTGTGAAATACCTCTCTTTATATAGGCACTAAGGTTTCACAAAAATCACAATCTTAAAAGACTTGGATTCTTTCCAAATAAGAGTTTATTTCTTCCTATATTCCTATGAATCTGAATAAGAATAAATACGATATTCTTGTCTTACTTCTCTCCTAAGAAATATCTAGAGCATTTAATAAATTTCGTGTTTGAAATAACTTCTTGCTCTAAATAAATCCTCCGCATCAATTATAGAATCTCGTTGCTAATTAACCTGCTAAATTAGATATCTAATTAAACTAGTAAACAAATATTCCTAATAAATTAGAATTTCACTAAATTAGGAATTTAATAAATTAAACCCTATTACAAGATATTCAATAATAAAAGTCCAATTTAACTAGATTTTCCATAATAATAGAGCTACAAATTATGGCATTAATTATTGACTATGGGTTTGAATTTGAGAGTGAGCCAGTGCCACAATTATAGAGAAGTAATAATTTTTCCTGAGTTTGGCTGACTATTAATTAGACAGTTGGTGATTACGTTATGGTTTTTATTGTTATCTGTGTGAAAAATGGCAGGATGTATCACAATTCATAAATAGGAAAATAGCCACTAACACCTACAAGACTTACTTAAATGGTCATGTAGACCCCTTAATTTCATAAATGATTATTGTACTCTTTAATTATAAGAACTCAAATAAATATAACTATAGTAATAAGATAAAAATAATAAATAAATATCATATGATAGAAATAAAATATTACAATAAGTATAATTAATAAAATAAAGTATATCATGAAAATTAATATTAATATTGCATTTCTATTAATAGTCCATCCTGATCTCAACCTACATCTCTGTTTTTTCCCTCTTAAAAATGATTTTTTTTCTCTGCTGCCTCAAACTTTGTTGAATTAGGTCTCCCTCTTCCGAAAAGGCTTCAACATCTATTTATAAAGGCAAAAGATTTTCTTTTTTTACCACTAGCCAAAAAGGAGAGTAACCATTTATTCTCTCACCTAGGGGTGGGTGTTCGAATCGGGTAAACTCGAACCAAATCGAACCTAAAAAAACCTAAACAGGTTGAAAAGCTCAACTTAATCGGTTTAAAGTTCGGTTCGAGTTCAACCCAATCTGAAATTGAAACCTAATCGGGTTAAGCTTTTAAGATATATATATATATATATATAAGAACAACATACTTTATGGAAGAAATTAAGGTATTGGGAGAAGTCTACAACACGCAACCATTGTACAACACTCATAGCCCTCTCTCGTCCATGTAGGCATCCATTCTATATTACATGATGATCATCTCTAGTATAATTATGGTCGTGCATGCTCTACAAAGGGAAACAACACTAGCTGAGTGGAAGCATAACGGACCCTCATCGAGTCTTGGAGTCTTGAGTTGTAGTAAGAGTCCTTGAGTGAATGCACAAAAAGCATTGGGAGAAGTCTACAACACGCAACCCTTGTACAACACTTCGACAAATACAGTTAAGGAATTAAAGAAAAAGTGCTTACTATTTACATCATTACATATTATCCTAAAGGAATCTACTTTATGTTTCTATAAGATCATCCTCATCCATTATCTCTGGCTGTGGCAAGTCCAAATCCAGCATAAAGAACTTCTACAGTGCTTTGCAGATGTCACATGTATTGAGTTGTAAAGTAGATTCCTTATAAATGAAGATGTATTGTGTGATGTGTGTGTTTGTGTGTATATATATATAAGAAAAATCTATCTCTCGCGCTCCACGCTTACATCTCAACACTCGCAAATCGCAATTCACAAAACCTATTTGTAAATCCCTAATCATTGCAGCACGATAGCGGGTTGTACAAATATAAAGAGGGTGTTCACAATCATCGTGGACAATGCAAGTACAAATAAGGTTGCCATTAGTTCTTTGAAGAATAAATTGAAGACTTGGAGAAAGGATGCATTGGTGTTGAATGGTGACTATATGCATGTACATTATTGTGCGCATATTATGAATATTATTGTTAATAAGGGGTTGAAAAAGCTAGACGACAATATTGTTAATATCCGTAATGCTATGAAGTATGTGAGATCATCCGCTGCAAGATTGAAAGCATTTTAAATTTGTGTGGAGCAAGAAATGATTTTGAGGCAAAATGATCAGTATTCTAGAGGCAGTGTGGTTTTATATTGTCCAACTAGGTGGAATTCCATATATACCATGTTGACGACAGCAATGAAGTTTAGATCGACATTTAACTTAATGACAAATGAGGATAAGCTCTATGATGCATATTTTCATGAAGAAGAATGTAGGAAAAAAAGGTATGATCGCCAAGAGGTTATGATTGGGATAATGCTCGTCGGATGGTGAGGATTTTGAGGATTTTTTATGATGCCACACTAACATTTTCTTCTTCTCTAAGGGTGACATCCAGTGTTTGCTATAATGAGATTTGCAATATTGAAAAGGCCTTGAATATAATAGTGGACAGCTTTAATCTACAAGTTAGTATGATGGCAAGTAGCATGAGAAGAAATTTGAGGAGTACTAGGAAGGGACCTCGAAGATAAACAAGTTGTTGATTATTGCTTTTGTATTAGATCTATAAGGGAAAATGAATTTTACAACACTTTGCTTTGAGACTTTATATGGCAAGAACAGTGCAAAATGTGCTGAGATGAAAAACATGGTGAAACATGTGTTAAACAAGCTTTTTGAAGCATACAGTGCTCAATACTAAAAACCAAGTGCTAGTGCAAGTGCAAGTGCAAGTCCAAGCGCTGGTGTTAGTGCTAGCAGTGGGCTGACTTATATGGATGAAAAAGATAAGCATTTGAGGACCTTTTCTCCAAATACTCGAGATGGTTGTTGTCACTAGAGATAACGTAGAATTGTCAAATGAGTTAGATATTTACTTAATTGAGTTGGTTGAATATCAAGCACCTAATGCACTGGGTGCTTCGTTTGGTATTTTGCTATGGTGGAAGGTTAATAGTTTGAATTACCTAATTTTGTCACAAATAGCAAGAGATATGCTTGCTATTCTAGTATCAACAGTTGCATATGAGTCCGTCTTAGCATGGGAGGTCGTATTTTAGATGAATATAGGAGTTCTATGACTCCTAATATGGTGGAAGCATTGATACTGACAAATTGGTTGTGCTCTTCACTTTTTGTAAATTCAACAACAAACCTTTAAGCAGTGGTTGAGAAAAACGAGTTCATGGATGCTCGTACAAAAGGTATAGATGTTAATAATTACTTATTTATTTTAAAGACTTGTTTACTTTAAGAGTTATTTTCTTCAAATCTTTTTATTTCATGAAGAGCTTCGTAAATCAACACAAGGTGACCATCCCAAGTGTTCAAAAATGAAGATCTTTTTATTGCAACAACATGTATGTAACTATGTATATTGATTTAGATCCAGCATAATAATCAATTACATAATTAAGGCATAGTCATAATGCAAAAATGGTACTAGTAGTATTGAGAATACACATTATTAAGGCATATTAAGTGATTCTACTAAATGTCAATTAATTGTTTTTTATCTTTTTGCATAATGGACTGATTTGCTTCATTTTCTATCCATTGTTGCTTGATTTGATTGGTGGTGGTTAATTATTGCTAATTTGGAGGTGTTGTCTTGGGTGTTGATACCTTGGTGTTGGAGATGGATTATTAATGTTGTTTGTCTTGTGGAGATGTGTCAATGGGGATGAAATTATTAATCATGATTGCCATTTTGTTTTTTAGATTTGTAATTTCAATAGCTTTATTGTTCTTGACGACATGTTTTATATCTTGTTAACTTTAAAAAAAACTTGTTAAAATATTGTTAAGGATGCTTGGTAGTTGATATTTGTTGTTAAGGATGTTTGAATTTGAGATTTTGGGATTTTAGGTGGCTGCTGGCAAGAAGTTTTTGGATTAAACTGTTCCAACCTTTTCTAACTCGAACTAACTCAAATTTTTGGATTGAACTGTTCAAACTCGAAATAACTCGAGCCAAAATTTTAATCTAAATTACCAACCCAATCTGATTTGAATTATAAATCGAAATCGAATAGAACCGAATTAAACTTAATTGAATTTAATTCTCCAACCCAATCGGGTTGTAACCCAAATCAAAACCCAAACTGGAATCCAATTTGCCCACCCCTACTCTCAAGTTCAGTAGCATTGACTGCATTTAACCTCCTCTGAGTGGAAATCCACGTGGCAGGCTGCTATTTGGTGGCTGGGAGTTGCTGGACTATAACTGCTTGCATGGCGCACTAGGAGAGGATGCAAAATGGGTGCATGGGAGCTTGAGTGGAGCAGGCACACACGATCCTTCGCACTGGAGTTGTGACAGACATTAAGGCCCAGCAGACTGACTCACACGTGCCTGGAGATGCAGCTCCGACACATGCGAAATCTTGACCATTGCGGCTTTGATCGACGGTAGTAGGGGAGAGTATCTGGATAAGCATTTTTATGAGATTGAGATTTGCTTAATCCAAATTCTCTTTGAATTTTATCAGCATTTTTTTTTCTTTCATGTTTCAACCCAACTAGTTTCTCTTTTTGAATTTTTCACCTATATTAAAAAAAATTAAGAATAATTAAATATTTGAAAAGAGGAATATTATCAACTAAGTAAAATGAATTACAGTTTAAACTAAAGATGCAAAATTTAAATTAAATCAAAATAAAATATTAAATTAAAAATTAATTAAAATATTTAAAATTAAAATGAGAAAAAATAAAGAAATTAATTATAAAATATGAAGAAAATATGCACTTATCAAATTTCAAACAAGTTTTGAATAGAAAATAAATATAAACATGTAAATAAAGATACTCTTTGAATGTAAAGATGGGTTAATTTTTTTTTTTAATCTATATCTTAGTGTCCACAGTCATAATTTAATAGGTTCAAGTAATCACACCTTTTTTTATGCTTATAGGTTTGGTTTTAATTAAAATTGTGTAAACAAAATAATTCTAATTGATTTAAGGCTCGTTTTATGATGTTTGGATATCCTGACATCAACAGTAGGATTTTATGAATTATTGGATTTCATCTAATGATCTATAAAGACTATAATAATTAAATAAAATAAATAAAAAATTAAAATTTACTATTTAAGTAGATTTGTACCATTTAAACAACTTAAATTGGATAAGTATTAAAAGATAATAATAATAACAATAACAACAACATCAACAACAATTATTTTCATGCTACTCAATTATCTAACAACTAAGTAATTTTTTTTCCATACTACTCAATTTTCTTTAAATCAAGTCCTTTTTTTTCTTTCCTCTCGTCTCAATCTCTCTTTTTTTTTTAATTCAATAAACTACTTCAAAGATTCTTTACTAAACATCTGAAGTTTGAAATTTTATTAATTTTAGATCTTTTCTAAATTTTTATTTTTTACTTTTTGTAACTTATGTCTACTTTTAAAAAAATTACATCTAAATAAAAAATAGTAAACTTTTGTGACTTTTATTTGAATGAGAAATAAATATTTTATGTTCTAAAAATATCTCTATAAAATATATTTATTTCCTAAACTATAGAACTTAATTCATTTTTTATTTGATTTATAAGTATATAAATGTCAAATAATCATATTTAAGATGTTCTTTATATATAAACACAAACAAGATATTACTTACATTTAGATATTAAGAAAAGGAAAAATAAATATAGTATTATCATGTTCAAACTCGTTCAGATTTTAAGACAAAAAAAAATACCTTAGAAAACAGAAGAAACTAATTTACACACAACAATTTTTTTATGCTTATTCACATCAATTTGATTATTTATGTTATTTTATTTATTTCATAAATTCTAGAAACTTTATTAAGATCAAGGGAAAGGAAGAAAGAATTACAATTAAATCATGCTAAGTAACAAATCGATCTAATAAAAATATTTATTTATTACTAACATATACAAAATTATTTGCAATGGTAGGCTATAAGACGACCTAAATTGAATTCAGAAATTAATTTAAATTAAGCAATTACTTGTAACTTGGGAAATAGCAACTATCCATAAAAAGTAGATTAAGGGTGGAGATGTTTCCTTTGAAATCAAATGGCTATAATGATCTCACTATTGATAGGATAATTCATTTCACATCATCATAGAAAAATTCTTATTTTACCGGGGTTTTTTATTTGTTTTTGTCCTTTTTACCCTTAGT
The DNA here is from genome assembly GCA_002013955.2 of Citrus medica. Classification (NCBI taxonomy): domain Eukaryota; kingdom Viridiplantae; phylum Streptophyta; class Magnoliopsida; order Sapindales; family Rutaceae; genus Citrus; species Citrus medica. Next base: position 196,153 of record MKYO02027553.1, on the reverse strand, counting down.
TTCCAACGTGTTTTTCTATATATAAAATATTGCAAACACGGTGATGAATATTCAATAAGATTTAATGATTTTCTTTTCTTGTAAAGATTTGATAATCAACTTCTTATATGTTTCTCTTTACCACTTCGAATTATTTGAATTTATGTAAAAAAAAGTTTAAATAAACTTCAGACAAGAAATATAGAGTTTAAAATGTGGGTGTCTACAGATTATAAAAAAAGGGAAAAAAAATTATAGTTTGATTTAATTCATTTTTTATTTGTGCTTTTACGTAATTTGAGGGTAATTAAAATGCTAATGTCACTAAATGGGGGTCGTATGAGAATGTTGAAGGCCTGCCAATAGTGTTTCCTGAAAAGCTTCGGCTACTCAAACTTTCAATAGGCCTATGTGGGCTAACAGCAAGGCCCATGTGTTTTTGAAACGGATTTTAAAAATAACTTGTACTTCTCTCCCTCTCTTTTAAATTGTTTATTTGTTTTTAAACGGTTTTAGGATTTTTTTTTTTGGTTTGAATTCTGAATTCTAGTTATTTTTAGACATTTTAGTTTATTTATTTTCTATAACTTATGTCTGATTATACGATGTTTAATTAATAACTGCCAAATGAAACTTTAATATCCTTTTTAAATACATCTATTTCATATTATATAAATTATCCTTGTATTATTTTGTCTTATTTATCAGCTTTCCTTTAGCGAATTCAACTATCAATTTCTTTTCTTTTCTTTTTTTGTATACAAAGAGCATTTTAAACATAATAGGACTTTAGGTGAGTATGTTTTATAATGGGTACATCTCTATGTATTTATAATTACTATTTTTATAATAGATTTTGAATATTATATAATACGATGATTAAACAATTCTTGGTTGGCTTACTTAATTAACATGAAAAACAATTATATAATATAATAAAAATAAAATTATAAGTATCACATATTAATGTCAAGAAATACATGTGTTAGGTATATATATTTTTTATTTTTTTGTGGTTTGTTAAGGTGCACATTATTAAATTTTCGTAACTAATAAACTAATTTGTTCAAAACTTGTCAAATGTTTGACAAATAAATATAAGCATTCATAATATTCAAAAGCGTATATATGTCAAAATTATCATATTTAAGATGTCTTCTTTTAAAACACAAACAACTTAACATTATATTCAGATATATATATAAACATACGTTCAGACCTATTAAGACTTTAGTTAAATTTAGATACATTCATATTTCATGCAAAAGAAAAACAAACGCCATGTTTATGTTTGGGTTTTGTGCGAAAACAAGAACAACTTGTTCTTCAAAATTAACAAAAACAAAACCAAAAAACAAAAGGAAAAATGAAAAGAGAAATTGTTTTTTTTTTTAATTTCTGTTGTAAACTTAATATTTTGTGTTGCATTCCCATATACGGTTGTAGAACATGTTGCCCAATGCCGACGGCCTTTCATCAACATTGACGCTGACGTTTCCACCAGAATAAATCAATAAATAAATCGCAATCCTTAAAGTCAAGACTCGAATTGCTTTCATATTGTACGATTAAAACCCTAATATGAACATCAACCCATGCAAATTAAATTAACAATAAAAAGACTTGAAAGCAACGATGTATGCACGCCGAGCATGCATGCACCGATTAATCCTTCATGGAATCATGGGGTCCAAAGCCGATTATTTTGAGATATGGGCATGCTAGTCCCTTTGCTATGTCACGTCAAAGACAGCTACAAAATCTACAAAAAATGCTTTCTGTCAATTTGTTGGTAGTAGAAGTAATTTAGCTCGCTCGATGCTACCAAGGCTTCACAATCTTATCAATTTGTGGTCAATTTCCCTTCCTCTTTCAGCTGGTGGAATTTGATATGTGTCATCTTTTGGGATGATCGGTTTAGGGGAGTAATCTCATATACACATAATGATGCTTTAGGTCCAAACGTCCGGATTACTCCGAATTTTGGGTTTAAACTAGAATTAGAGTTATACAGCGTGGTAAAATAAACATTAATATTATAAAACTCTGATTTTATCTAATTTAAAATCTGATTTTTACAAAATCCAGATGTCCACATCTAAGCATGATGTATTGTGTAGACCAGAGTCCTGTCAACTTTAATAATAAAATGTCTGATTCATTTAAAATTCAAATTGTTAGTTTTTGTAGAAATATCTAAAAACGCGTTTTTGTTTTTGTAACTACACGCACGCTTTGTTTTTTAGCAAACTTATGAAGTCACATCACATTTTTTAAGCAGATGCCTTACAAGAGTCCACTCCACTTCTGTTGTTTTTTTCTCTTTTATCTTTTCTATTGCTTTCTTCTCCAATTTCATGTTGTCCCAACAAACTTTAATGATCAATCGAGAACGTTAGATGTTTTTCTTTTCATTCTTTGTTTGTTTGTTTATTTTTTTAATTGTCTTTTTGATGTAGGATGATTGTATAGGATGATTATAACTTGAGTTACAAATATTTATTTTGGACATATAATATACTATTTTAAAACTTGCGAGGTTACAACAAAATTTGTGATGGTCGTTTTGTTCCATGGTCGAATTAGGAATTTTTTTTTTATCATTTTATAGTTTTGGGTTATTTTCTTATTTTTTCTCTTGCTTTCAGGATTTTTACATATATTTTTTAACATCAAATTTGAGTGTCATTTGTCCTTTTTTTTAATTTAGATTTGGAGAATCTTATTATAAAATAATATTTCAAATTTGTCTATTTTAATAAATTCGCGATATTTAGGATTAGTATAAAAGATACCCAAAATCCTAATGTTATTAATTCAAACTTTTTCATAAAATTTGTATTATTCAGAAACTTAGTGTCTCCTAACTATTAATCTTTTTACGTTTCCGCATCATCACTTTGACCCTAATTAGATGGAGAATGGGAAAGATGGAACAAAATTTATACACGTAAAACAAGGTTAAATTGATCGCAGACGATTGCAATAGAAATTTTCTTCAATTGATATTGTCTGCTTCAAGTGTCTTTAATTGTTATTGCAGCCTACCAATAATGAAAATGCATTCAATAATCTAATTCTATGATATAAAATTTTAAAAGAATTAAGAATTATTTGGCAATGTTTCTTCTTTGTTCAAGTTTATACTAAAAGTTTGTGATATAAGAAGTAGAGAAGAAGAAGCGAGAAAGAAGTAGTAATTTGTGATAAGGTCGTTAAGTTTCAGACGTTTATTTAGACAATAAATTAAGAAAATGATCTATTTTTATTTATAATAAGAAAGTCTAAAATAAATTAAATCCTAACCTTAAAAAGACTTAAATAGCATGTGTGATGATCTTATAGAAAGTTCAGGAAAGATTAGATTAGGAGAGGATCCAGATCTATAAGAAATATTCTTTACATCTCTCACGTGCTGTATCCTATCGGGTGGTAAGGTAGTGTAATTTAACTTGCATATAGGACTAATTTATACTAAAAACTGGCCAAAAATTGAGGGTTGCTTAAGTAAAGATTCATTCTCAGCAAATGTAAGATAATATCCTTAACGTTGAGTTACCTTATAACTGTAATTTGATTAAAAAATAATAATTTATATTACCCTTATCAATATATTTAATACCTATCTTTATTAATTATGCTTTCCAAACGCTCGTACACTTTTACTTGACAGTTCAATGCTTTTATTAAGCCATGCCAACACCATAATCCCAAAGAGAGTCCATGTCCATGCTCATTAAATTAAAGTACTTTTCCTAAAGATTGCAACGGCCCAAGACATGTCTTGTCTCTCAGAGAATTCATTAAATTCAAATGCCAATTCCATTCTTTTGTTTTTTTTTTTTTAAAGTCTGTTATATACAGATATTACTGACATTACAATTGATATTTACAATCATACTATATAACTGGGACTACCACCATACATTGACACACTGAAGTATATGCCCAGATATTTTAAACCCTCTCTAATATTCGAGGGGTGCCTATCCACTCACATTTCGTGAGAGAGAGACTGTCTCCACTCAATTAAATGATAATTGAGGAAGAACTGAAACTAACATCCATAATGCACTTATGGAAGCTCAAACCCTTACACTCAACATTGTAAGTGCAAAGCTTCTCCCAATGGACCAAAGACCTATTGGTATTCCATTCTTTTGTTTGTTTCACTAAATCGTGCGAAGTTTTGGATTTCGTCCTCCTCTTATCCAATCAATACATGAACACGAATTGAGGAAATCGACATATTTCAGGAAATGGTTATTCACTTAAAATGTGTAAGCATTTGGATTCGATAGCTGCAAATTAAAGCATACGCATATGAATTAAATTGTAACTAATTAACTGGTAACATTTATTAAATCCAAAACAAAACAGAAAAAAAGAAAACGAATTAATGATCTGTTTTATTGAACATTCTAGTCATAAGTTTTTATTCAGACAACCATATCAGATCTTCACTTTCTGTCAACTGTAAATATAAATACGTAATATATAGACTCAAACATAAATATGCAGGTTATAGCAGGCCATTCACCTGCTATATTTTTTGTACATAAAACGTTAGACACGAGTCTGTAAATTTAAAGACCTTTTTTTTTATTGAATTGACCTTGTTTTGGACATGTATGCATTTAGAGGTGGTAAAATGGACCACAACGCAGATAAGACATGATTTTTTTCATATTCATGTTGACAAATATTGACACGATTAATAAAACATGATTATATATTTATAACACGAATATTAATTTATTAATTTGTCATATTTTATATTTTGGTTGAGTTATTATTTATTATTTATTGTCTTCTGATGATTCAGATTTATAATTATTGGCTTATATAATTAGATTTTTACGTCTTGGATTAGTTTAAGTTTGTATGTTGTTTATTATTTTTTAACCAAGTGTTTTGCTAATCGTGCTGTTTAATTGTGTACCATGTCTTAACGATGTAATCAGGTGTTAATCGTATATTATCTAATCATGTAATTAGGTCTTATTCGTTGGTCGTATAAGATCATTTGTTTATTAAGTAGTTCTTATCCGTATTTAAAATTTTTACGCGAATATTAAAAATATTATATTCCTACTTATTTAAATTTGACACGACTCAATTGTGATTACACCGATTGTCTCTTCTACATCCATTCATTTTCAGCTAGAATATATACACAAATTCAAACGAAAAAATTATATCAAACACCTTTGACGTTCGACAACGTAATTAGCTAATTATATCTAACACCTTTGACGGTAGACAACGTAATTAACTAATTATAGTATATGAATTAATAATATCATATTATTATTACTTTCTTCATTTTGTTTTTGGTGTGCGTGGGAGGATGAAAACAGATACGCCGACTAATTCATTCTATAGATAGGAGTAGTGACAGAACCACACAAAAAAACCAAATTTAAAAATTTTTCTTATAAGAAATAATGTTTCACGCGTAGCTGACTTGTCAAACTCATACATATGCTTCTTATTGTGAACATTAAATTTATTACTCTTGATTTGAAGACATCTAAAAGATCTTCAATAAAAAATGATTTGACCAATGAGACTTTCTTTGTGGATCCCATTACTGGAGGTGCTAGGAATTTAATGTCGTAGGGACTAGGGACTAAATTTAATCAAGATTGTGAATTTTGAAAAGATATTCAATAGATTGAAAGTACTAAAATCTAAATTTATTATAATATTTCATTCAATACATTTATAATTAAGTTCAATATGTTTTCATATATATGCTAAAAATATTTAAGGATTTAATAAGAAATTCAATGTCACAATCCAGAATTTCTAGAAAGATCTTGTAAATTAAATCCTATATTTTCACTTGAACCTTTTTTTTTTTTTTGGAGAAGGTGTCATGTTGATTTTTCTTTTAAATATCCGTAGAGGTGGTGAAAATGAGATTCATATTGTCTTTTATAATCTAATTAGTTGTATAGCAGCAGAAGTTTACATGATAAAAATATAATAAAATTAGGGTAAAAATAAAAATTAAATGGTATGTTGTTTCATTACATATTATTTTTGTCAACCTTCTTTCATTAAGATAATAATCTTTTCTTAATATTTTTTTCTCTCATAACTCCTCTTAACTTAATGAGTGACCAAGATTAAGTTTTGAATTTTGATATTGATAATTAAGTTATTTTATTTATAATTAAATTAATTTTTTTATTAAATTTACTAAAAGAGACTAAAACAGGAAAAAAAAAAAAAAAAAAAA
>MKYO02027553.1:112503-189912 GCA_002013955.2 Citrus medica | reverse complement strand
AAACAGGGAAAAAAAAAAAAAAAGGTGATTTGAAGAGCGGTCGAACTTCTTGTGAATGATGCAAAGAATCTACGCTGCGCCTGACGTGTTCACGTGAGAGTGAGAGTGAGAGTTAGAGACCCGGTTGCCTAAAATTATATGAAAAAGCAATGTAGCTACTGAAGGCGGGGGGCCGCACTGGAGAGGCGGTAACTGTAAAGACTAAACAGAGTGGTGCAAGTCAATCAACAGTCTTGTATTATATTTCCTGAAAGATTAATAATGATGAAGCTGATAAAAAATCTGAAAGATAACCCCCTTTACCAGGCCATTAACGAACTTCAATGACATGACAGTGAATTGATGTGCTTTCTCTTCAATTTCTCTTCTTTCATTTCATCTACAGAACAAACGGAGGTGCAGAGAGCCCCAGCTGCTACCTGTACGTACGCACTGAAACCCTGAATCATACGCCCTTATTAAATTAAACACTACCTTATAATTAATATATAATATATTTTTTATTAATAAATAATATATAAATAAAATTTATTCATTATTCATATAAAAAATATATTATATATTAATTATAAAGTAATAAATTTTTTTATTAATTATTAAATACAATACATTAACACTAGGCTCTTGCCTGAACACTTTAATAGAAAGAGAATGAAGAGTCAACACTCAATAATAATGTATATATTTATCTATTAATATATTTATTAATTAATTATTTTTATTTTACGTACATGTAACAAATATTTTTTTAAAAATTTTAATAATGTAACTTACTCGCGAGTATATTCGCGCTAGTTTTCACGTTTCTCTCGACGACACTAGCTGCCTCGAGTACTGATGACCGTCATCTTATGTGTCGACAGTACTTTCAGGTGGCTGATTGACGTTTTCTACGTTCAAAGTTCTCGCCATGCACGTTTAGCTTGCTGTTCAACCACGTTCAATTTTCGTATTTTTGTTTTTTTTTTTGTGGTGTATTGACTGTTGTGTATTCATTAATTAATTTTGTCTCTTGTATCGTCTAACGACTGGGTAATCATTTAAGTCGTATGAGATGAATGAACCTAGCAAGTAGCAACCTCGGGTCGATCATGCCAATACAAGCTGAAGCTACCCAAATTAATTTTTTAGTCTCTCCCCTTTCTCAAGATTTAAAAAACTACTTAAAAATTGCTCCACTGAACTTTTATAAATGAACCAGGTAAATATCTGCTTGCCTGCATGCTTACAATGATACTCATGAAAAAAAAAGGGGAAAAAGAAGGAAGAGGAACATTACATATTTAAATATATAAACTGGCTACATATTCACTATTTCTTTTGCACTTGATTTAGGTTTTTCAAATATTTTTACAATTTAGTTATAGAAACACCTGCGGACTCGGGAGCTTTCATTAGGCCGGACTAATTTATAAGCTTATTGTAAATTTGTGTGAATGTTGCTGCGTATAAAAGAGCTATGAAATACATATATCAACCAACATGATATGAAAACTCTTAATACATATATTTAATAAAAGAATGACAACAATGTAAAAAAATAAATTTCTAATATAAATTATTCAAATAGCACCATAAAAATTATTTATGAAATTATTTTCTATTTTATTGATAGAAAAGATGAAAATTTGAATAACTTGATAAACAGAGCAAATATGATTTTGAAGCAGACATACTATGAAGGCATGAAATTTTAAAAATATTGTTAATTGTTACTATATTCAAATTTGTAACTTTCTAATACTAGTGACAATGTAATAATATATTGGTATATTATTCTTTCAATTAGACTAATACATAACAATTTTCTTTTATAATAAGTTCAAGCAATAATATCATTTTAGCCCATAATGATTTCAATTTATTCCATATATATATTATTTAATTATTTATAAAATAATTCTCTAATTCCAATTTGAAAAAAAATAGAGTTGAATTGGTACATGTAGAAAATAAAATAAAAGCTCTATTATTACATGAAAAATTAGAAAAAATTATGAGATATTATTGAATTTTTTCTGGGCAGATCCGGCTACATTTTTAGATTTACCGCCAGAACACATGTGAGGAAATTGTGTAGGAATAATATGATTGGTTTCATGTATAGATGTATACTCTCCAATTGATTGCATTTTATTGCCACACGTGTTACTTACCTTTTATATAATTAGTTGAAAGGTACATATGATAAACATTTAACAAAAAGGATATATCAATAGGTCTAGATTAAGAATTTAATAGACTATAGTTAAGGCTTGATAGTCAACATTTAATGGCTTATTACTCTATTTTTGTGTAATAGAGTCACGGGTGATTTTAGCACTAGGCAAATGTCTAGGGTACCAAATTTTAAGAAGGACCTAGTTTTTAGGCATTTATTTATTAATAAAGTAACTTATAATAATTATTCTAAGATTTCACTTTTTATTTAAGTTACTTATGTAAGAAATGTTAATTTTCATTCATCTCCTTATTATTACTTCCATTTAGGGATGGCAAAAATCCCCACGGGGACGGGTACCCTCGGGGATTTTCCCCATTCGGGGAGGGTACGGGGATAATTTTATACCTAATTTTTTATTCGGGGAGGGGACGGGGATGAGGTGGAATCCCCATCCCCTACCCATTTTTCCATTTTAATTTTTAATTTTATTTTTATTTTTAAAATTGCTAATAAATAAATAACAAAATTATAAATATTGTTAAAAATAATAAATATCAAAATATTTATATTATTAAACTTTTAAACTTAACTAACTAATTAAAGTTTTAAATTTTTAATCCAAACCACAATGATACAGGAGAGAGCTGCCTAATTATAATTTACAACAGTCCTAATCCTAATTCATATCGGACGGGACAATGAACGCAATATAAGTGTTGTCCTAATGAGGAAGATTGGTTGCCATTATTTTGGAAGAGAATTTGAAAAGTTTTTATGATGTCACTGAGTTATTTTTAGGAATTAAGTATCCGACAGCAAATGTATTCTTACAACATGTGTGTGAGATTAAATTATCTTTACAAGATTGGCTTTTATCACCTTGTGATAGGATTCAACATATGGCTCAGTTGATGTTATTGAAATTTGATAAATTTTGGCAAGATATGAGTGGAATTTTGGGTGTGGCATGTATCTTTGATCCAAGGTATAAAAAGAAGTTCATTGAATATTACTTTTCTATGGTTTATGGTGGTGTTAAAAGTTGTATGTTGGGAAAGTGGTCATCCTTTGCCGGGAATCAGTGGAAGAGTATTAATTAAAGTTTTCACCAACTGTTTATTGATTTGATTATACTGGTAGTAGTTCTTCTACTAGATCTACAAGGGATTCTTATAAGAAAGCAACCAAATGGATGACATGCTTTGATGATTATGTAAACAATGGAGATTGTGCAGTTGTTGCAGATGAATTAGATTCATATTTGGATGAGAAAGTTATACCCTAGATGGAAGATTTTAATATTTTAAGTTGGTGGAAAACAAATGCTAATAGATATCCTACATTAGCTCGAATGGATAGAGATATTTTAGCAATTCCAATTACAACAGTTGCTTCTGAATCAGCTTTTATCACTGGTGGTAGAGTTGTGAGCTCACACCGTAAGAAACTTCATCCAAGCACATTGAAGGCCTTAATGTGCTGTCAAAGTTGGTTACGAGCTTACAATAGCAGTATGAGTTTATTTTACATTGTAATTATATTATACAGTTATTAATATTTGCACTTATAAGTTACGTTACTTATATCATTTTCATTGTTTTATGTTTGAAATCTGAGACTATCTCTCAATTTGCCACATTTCTCGAGGAAGAACAGGACGAGTAGGACGAGCAGAAGGTAAATAGTTTTATTAAATATATTAATTATCTACATTTATTTCATTTATTTTATTGCCGATATAAAAATAATTTTTTTTCTTTTTATTGTAGGATTATGAAGATTGAGTCATTGACAAATATAATTATTTTAATAATTTATATTTTGAATGTGATTTTGAAATGGATCAATATTAATGTAAGATATATTTTGAACTTTATTTTTATCTGAATTTTTTATTTTAATATGATTAATTTAAAAATAAAAATAAAAAATATATTAGACTATTAATTATTCGGGGACTGGGGACCCTCGGGGATCCCCTGTTATTATTCAGGGAGGGGATGAGAATTCTCTCAAGCAATTCTGACGGGGACGGGGAGGGGACGGGGACATACGCAAAATATCGGGGATGGGTATGGGGAGATTGGTCCCCTCCCCTCCCCTCCCCATTGCCATCCCTACTTCCATTCATAATTATCCAAAAATTAATATTTTAATATAGATTATTCATTTGATAATCTTCACCTTCAAATAAGATTTTTTTTCATAAAAATTCTATATTTGATCATCTTTATAGTATAATCAATGATTTTAACCATTATTTCTTTATTTTGTTAACCTTCCAAGAAAAAAAATTAAACACTTCACTTTCTTTTTTAAAAAATCTTTTAAACACTAAACTGACTCTTGATATTCCTTTAAACTCTAATAAAACTTCAAAATCATTGAATAAAAAAATCTCAATTAAAACATTTATTACTTTCTTCTCTACAAATAAAATTCTTCTTTACGAAATCCATTGCCATAATTTGATCATCATATTTTAAATTATTATTGTTCTTATTTTATTTTTTGTATTGATATGTAGCTTATATAATCTAAAAATAAATAAATTTTAAATTACTTTATGTTCCTTTAAGAGTTAATGTCGCTGAATGTATGAACGCTTAAAAAAGAAGTTCGCTCAAGGTTCCGAACCCCTTAGAGCGCCTTGGTAAATGAATAATGCTCGATATTGAAAGATACAAGAAGTTTTTTTAGTTAAATAGATTTTGATATAAAAATAATTATCAAATTTAATTTTTTTGAACAAAATTCTTTGTTGACTTCCAAATTTTAACGTTAGATAAAAAATATCTCTTATATTATTTGTCTTTAAAGAATTATGATTGTATGTATCATGATGAAATCATAATCTGTTTTCAAAACAGATGTAAAGAGTATTTATATAGATATATCCATTGGCATTGGTATGTATGGCTTCCAAAATTAATAATGTTTTTTTAGCCTAACATTGGAACTCAATACTCTTCCAACTCATGTGAGTGGAGCTCGAAATAATCTCTCTCTCTCTCTCTCTCTCTCTTTTTAAGTAGGGTTGGATAAAATTTAAATCAATTTCTTTAGCCTCTATTTCCTCCATAACTCAAACTCAGGCAATTAAACAAAAAAAAAAACTTAAACACCACTCGAGATCAAGTCTTTGGAACAAATTCTGTTTGGAAAAAAAAAAGAAAAAGAAAAGGAAAAGATATACAAACATAAAATCAAGTCCAATTAACTGAGTAGAATCTATTGAGAGATAAATAAAACTTGCTTCAGATTTTGTCATACTAATACACTAACAGTGGAAAGGAAATTCAATCGTGTTTAAACTACCATATGGCTACCCCATTTAAAGACCATTTCCGGAAATCGAGAGCCCGAATCAAAGGCGGATGTGCCGCTGCCTATAACGCATCCAAAATATGAGTCGACGGTGACCTTCATCATTGACTTGGTTATTAATTGCACGCTACTACTCTTCAACAAGCCTTACACACCATATGTCTTGTTTCGCAGTACAAATGTTAAGAGTTATGAATTCTTCATTATGAATTCTTTATACCCATTATTTCGCATTAACTGATGTGGTATAATAATATTATTGATTGGATGAAAATAGCTTTCACCACCGCATTTCATTTTTAGTTTTTTTTTTAAATCAATCAATGCCGTTATTTTACATTGAACTTATGACTCTAGCATCACCTTTTAAATGTGTGTCAGTCAAGATAAGTCGATGAACTTATCTTCAGTTGGGTATAATTCATTTTACACGAGTGGGATGAGGATAATGATCCCAAAAATTAAACTATCTAATTCATTGGCATACTTTGATTGACTTAAATTTGAAGGATAGAGAACAAATTATTTACTCATATATGATTATAAACGTAGTTGTTATTGTAAATTAAAGAGTAATGATAAATATTTAAAATTAATTTAATCTCGAATGATGTGATAGATGATTCGTCGAATGATTGATACTCTTTTCATAAAATTCTAAATGAATTAATTAATTATAGTATTTCACCATCAGTATGATAAATTAAATTTTGAGATGTCTTAGTATTTATTCTTAGGTAAAAGTTCGATAAGAAGAGAATCAAGATGTGATAACGAAATGACTATCCATTTGAATATTTGTCATGTTACGGGTCAGGGTTGAAGTCTTTGGGTCGGATCAGGTCGGTATGGATTGAGTTGGATTTTGGGTGTCTCTCAGTCTCGCGCCACACGCTTTTAACTAAAATCAAATGTTTTGGTTGGTCCACACTCCTTTCATAGTTTTTATTTGACATTAGACTTTAAAAGAACAAACGCAATCAATTACTATTTACCAAGGTGAGGCTCTATTTGATATTGAAATGTTGTTACGGTAAAAAATTATAATTCTAAAATAAAAAGTAATAGTGTGTAGTAAATATAACTTTTAAATAATAATTTTAACAAAAGTAGTAAAAATATTATAGATTTTTAATCATATAAGTGATAGATAAGATCAACTTAACTTCAAATTACAGTAGGATAGTGTTTACTAAATATTTGAGTACTGTAACTATAATTGTCCAACTTCAATATCAAACAAGACCTAATAAGAACATTAATTTGTTTGAAAATCAATTTTTGGACGTAAAATTCTATTTTCAGTTTCAATGACTTATTTACTCCTCTAAATTTTGGGGGAAAAAAAATCTAAAATTTGATTTCACATGATGACATTCATCATAATTTTATTCTTTCATTTACTAGAATGTATATTAAATAAAATAAAAATCATAATCACTATGTTTATATTTTATTTGGATAGCATTTTTAAAAATAATACGAAAATTTAATTGAGAAAATTAAGTAATTAAAATAATTATTTATTTTTAAAAGTTTTAATATTAAAAATCTAGTTGGGTCATTGATTTTACTTTAATTAATTAAAACTAATTTTATGTTAGTATATAAATTTTTCTTCTATAAAATAGTTTAAAACAATTTAAACATTAGTCATGTAGTGCCATGTGTACTTTTAGAGCAAATTTTCTAAAACATCTTTCTTTTTAAATCCAAAACTAATGAAATTCACTAATTCATGGAATCCGTATGTATTTTTCAAAGCGTCAAGAAATTTTATGTTTGTTTCCTTAAATTTTAGGGGTCCAATTATCATTTTCCCTAATAATAAAAAGGAAAATTGACAACCGTCCACCTGTTTGTTTTGTCTTTTTTTAAAATACACAAACAATTTTTTTTCAGCGCGCCACCTAAAATTTACTTTTTGTTGCATTCGTTCACTTCCGTCTAATTTCTGTTATCGAATTTAACGGAATGACCTTTTTACCCCTCAAAATTACAATTTAATCCAAAATAAATAGAAATTGGAGATAAATTGGATGGATTTAGTTTTTTTTCAAAGGTGGATACTAGAAATGGGAGGAAAATAATGTTTGTTACTAAATTTAGAAAATTTGTATTTATTTTTTCTCTTTAAAAAAAATAAATACAAAATTTCTAAATCTAGCAAGCAACAAATACTATTTTCCTCCAATTTCTAGCATCCACCTTTGAAAAAATTAAATCCATTCAATTTATCTCTAATTTCTATTTATTTTGGGTTAAATTGTAATTTTAAGAGGTAAAAAGGTCATTTCGTTAACATTCCGTTAAATCCACCAACGAAAATTAGACGGAAGTGGACGAATGTAATAAAAAATAAACTTCAGGTAGCGCGCTGAAAAAAAAATCTATTTATTTTTAAAAAAGATAAAATAAACAAATGGAACATTGTAAATTTCCCTAATAAAAATGACAACAACACACAGAGCATGAATATCTTATTTAGTGCAAAAGCACTTAATTTTTGACCCAATTAAAAAATTTTTTAAAAAAATGGATGCCAAATCACTGTCATGTATGGAGTATCATACACTTAGCGAGAGCAGAGTATCTATAGCTGAAATTCTGAATCACTGAGGCTTTTATCTTAAAAAGAGAAAATTGACAGTGAAGTTAAATGAATATAATAAGAAAGGACTTGTTATTTTCTTCATCAGAGTAATGAAAAAAGTCTGAGATATGATTATATGTGTCTTTAAATTATCACTATCTTCTTTATCATGACAACTTCATCTACAGGAAGAAAAGATAAAGACTAGTCAAATGCACTGAATTTTTTTCTCTTTTTTTTTCCATGGGAATTAGTTACTAAAGTTATTATCATTATTTTGGCAAATTTAATTAGTGATGATTAACTCATCTCCCTCCTTACCTGATCTTTTATATAAACCAATTGGCCTCACAGTTTGTGACAACAGACCCACTTTTCTTGACTAGCCAAAGCTTGAGCTCTCTCTCTCTTACTTAGCTTCTCTTTCCAGTTTCCAGATCACTTTCTCGAAAACTAGCATTTTCAATTCCAGAGCTTTTCAAAACAAAAAAAATAGTGAAAAAAATGGCAGCCTTTTCATACCAACACCACCACCACCCTTTTCTTCTAGACTCGTCAGAGTTCATTGAGGAAGGCAGTTTTTTCTCTCAACTTTATTACCCACCAAAATTTCCTACTCATGATGATCATCAAGAGATGATTGTTGTTAATAATAACAGCAATAATCTTCTTGATGCAGCTGCAGTTTTTGAAACTAGCTGTGGCGACAATCATGATCATCACAGTGATGATAATTGCAATGAGCCTTCTAATAATAATTCTTTAGCCACCAAAAACCAAAGCACTGCAGTGTCTTCAACTGAGCAGCAGGTCACTCAGAGTACTGTGACGACTACCGCTACTACTACTCGTATGGACAAGAAAAGGAAAAACAGAACTAATGCTTCCTCTTCTTTCAATTCTGCTCAGTCAAAGGTACATATACACAAATTTTTCTCTTAAATCTGTTCATGGAGTTGATTTTTTGAAATTTTAGTTTTCTACTTATTTGGTTTCTGATTTTCGGTGTCTATTATTTCTTAAAACAGGATCCAAGAGAAGTGAAAAGCAAGAAGCAAAAGAAAGGCAATGTTAATGATGCCAAGAAAGAAGAAAAGGAAAATAGTCCTAAAGCTGATAGTGAGAAGAAAGTTGCTAAAGAACCTCCAAAAGATTACATTCATGTTAGAGCAAGGAGGGGTCAAGCAACTGACAGCCACAGCTTAGCAGAAAGGGTGAGTAATGTTGTCGCAAATTCAAACTTTTTTTCCCCATTTTATCCCTACTAACTACCTATTCTATTATTTTAATTTTCAACTTTTGTTGAAGTCTAATGGGTTGTTGTCTTGTCATTTTGGTTTCAGGTAAGAAGAGAAAAAATTAGTGAGAGGATGAAAATTTTGCAAAAGCTTGTTCCTGGCTGTGACAAGGTATATAATTAAGTAATTTGAGTTACTATTTTCTTTTTTTTTGTGGTCTCTTCATTCACTTTTTCTTTTCTTAAAGCAAATAAGCAATTTTATTGGTTATAATGATTCTTATAAATTTCATATGGTTTGACATAAAATTAGGTAACTGGAAAGGCCTTCATGTTGGATGAAATTATCAACTATGTACAGGTCTTACAAAACCAAGTGGAGGTAACATTGCTATTGGAAAAAAAAAAAACTTAAACACAGTTATAATGATTTAATTCTTCTTTAATACATTATTAATGTGTTTTTGTTTTTCAGTTCCTCTCAATGAAGCTTGCTTCGGTGAATCCCATGTTCTATGATTTTGGAATGGACCTAGATAACACATTCATGGTCAGGCCAGATGATCAGCAGGTAAAAGAGCGTTCATTTATAGGGTCTAGTTAATTATAATTTATGATTAAATGTAATGAATCTTTGTCTCTGACATGAATTAAAATCCAGCATTTGAATAGCATTATTGCTGCTTCAGCTTCAGCACCTCAAGTGCAATGCAGCCCCACAGCCCAGCTCACAGCTTTTGCTGACACAACCACTGCCTTTGCCCCAGCTGATCATCGCAATAACTATCCTGTTCTTGATACTGCACTTTTACTTCAACAAGGGCAGAGGTCAAATGCCTTAATCTATCAGGTATATTATCAATTTAACTAGCTAGTTACTTATTTGCATGAATATCCAAACCATTTTAGACCATTAATCCATTATCAAATTACAAAATGTTCAACAAAAAAAAATACATGGATCTATGCTTCTAAGTATGTGACAAATGTGTTGTCATTTTCAGGATAATGGGAATAGTCTCCTTTGGGATGTTGAAGACCAAAAACAAAGGTTTCTTAACCCATCTGGGTTCACCAGCAACTTGTGTTCTTTCAATTAATGTGTGACATTGAGCTGCCCTACAAAACATCTGGTAAAGCCCTCATGTCCTGTCTCAACTATCTTATGTTCCAAAATTAACAATGTCCACTGAATAGTTTAAATAACAGGCGGACGTCCGTATTTTATTAAATATGAATTCTGTATTTTACAATGTAGACAATTTTTTTTACAATACTTTTAAAAATTGTAAAAATATCCAATTCATACTTTATTTTGAAGAAGACTGCTATATATTTGTACATATTGTATATTTGTACATATTGTATATCACCTTCTTCTTCTTTTTTTTTTAAATCTCTTGCAGCTTGCAAGGAAGGAGATTACAAAAGCTTCTTTAATTTTATGTTCTGGCGTATCAGTTTCAATGGAGTGTAAAGAAGGGGTATCTGAGGGTGAATTGAACATATATATATATATAATAATAATTAAAGAGCGGCAGCAGCAAAATCAATGAATATGAAGAACGCAGGGGACAGATATAACCGACCAAATTAATTACGACCAGATCTTTTAGTAGATCCCTTGTTCCTTGTCCATTGTTTTGACTCTAAAAGTCGCCCATGCACAAATTCCTAGAGCCTGTGGCTATCGTTGGTAAACAGAGCACACTAGTTAATTTATTTCTTCCCCTCATGTAATATATTAATATATTATGTTGTAATATGATGAGGTAGCCATTAAATCTGAAGTGAATTCTTGTTGGTTACAGTTATTTCTGTTATTTTTACCCCCCTCTCTATGTTGAAATAATAAATAAAGATGCAATGTAGCTTGTAGTTGATATGACTGGTTATGCATTTGTTACCAGTTTGGTTGTATCATGTGAGTGGTGGAATCTTTGTGTCTTGGCTTTATGGTAACTGAGATGATCAATTGATTCAATTCCCTTCCCCCTGGATCAAATTCAGCAGACAGAGCATCAACATCTGGAATTCTCCTTGTGTAATATTTATTTAATTTGCAGCCACTCCTTTGGGCATTTTTCCTCTTACAAGTTGGAATAGTTGTACTTTGCATCAAGGAATCATATCGTGCAAATTGTTCTTTTTTTTTTAACCCTTCTCTAATTAGCCCAACTTATGTTTTTAATATATGATAACTCAAATAATATGAATTAGGCCATCAGCCTGCCGGCATTGCTGACAAAAAATGTATTGATCTTTTAAAGACTATTTGACGTGTACATTTATAAAAGACCTAACAGTGTATGGAAAATAAGATTTTTAATTACATATAAAACAGAATAAAAATTCTACCAACTTCCTTTCACACTCGCGCAAGAAAAATTAACTAAACAAAAGATTTTCTTTTCTTTTTTTTTCCCCCGAGTTGAACCTCATTAATTATGATGTAATTGGAGGTGGTCAGGATTTAGAGCACTAGTCGTACTAATAAAGACCTCAAAACAAGAGCACTCTCTTAGCAATTAAAAATTGTGTGATAGTAAACAAGTTATAATTACTCCAATGTTTTTGCAACGTCAATGACTTTTAAATACAGTAATTACAAATCTCAATATGATTGCTTTTAGTCTATTGCAGTATGATTTCTGAGCTAAAAGGCAATTAGGAGGTTGATTAATTACATTCCTATAATTACATTTAATGATTGCTAATGATTTGCTAAACATGAAAGTTTCAGTCGGCAAAAAGGTTGCAGAGGCCCCCCCTCCCAGCTTGCAAAACAATAAGTCATTTCCTGAATACATTCAAGGTCCCATCTGTCTACTCATTCAAACCAATCAACCAAAGGAAACACACAATACTGAAAGAACAAGACATTTTGTTAGATGTACATCAATCTCATTGGAAGAATCATGTATAATTTATATCTTCCTTTAGTGTAAGCATTAAGCATCCATTTATTAAAGATTATTTATGAGTTTCCACAGTTGTAAAAAACAGACAATCCATGTGGTTTTAGAAGTCCATCTGTTCTTTAATGTTGACCCACATGTTGATTTTTATTTTCTCAATTGGCGAAAATAATTTATCTAAATGATCAAGCAAGAAAATTCAATCCCCTTTTAGCATATTTGGAATTTCATCCATTGCAAAAAAGGCTAAAGGGGTATTAATTACAAGTGGGCTTAATCCTTGGTTCTCTAGAAAGAACCAGTTTCATCTTGGTTTCTTTTGCGTTCTTCTCTTAGCGCGGCAAATGTGTTAATAAATTGATCACACAATGCATTGCCATTTGGCTTGGAAATGGATTGAGGTGACCATGCTTCAGGTTGTTGTCCTCTTTGTTAGACAATTGAACTTAAATTATCAAAATTGTCTTCTGAACTACATGCTATAGCTATTAGCTTACAACTTAGTAAATGCTGCAAGACACCTGCAGCTCACCAACTGATCCATCTGTTCTTTTAGGGTCCACTTTGTTCTGTGTTTGATCAATTTTTTTTAAAATTATTATTTTGGGTCCCCATGTTGATTGCTCGTGAAGCACATATTTATTTTGAACTGGTTTCTTTTAGCCATTCTGGCAGCTTCTGTTACTCTCTACTTACTTAGATAAATCAGTCCTATCCACTTTATAAGTAATAATTTAATTGAGTATCTTCTCTTTGATTGATGAAGGCTAACCATTTTTGTTCATATATAGAAAGTCCTAGCTCCTTTCTGATTATGAAAATAATTCTCGATCATCGGAAGTATATTTTCGAAACAGACATTGTGAGGGAGGATAAATATATAAAATAACCGCTCTATAAAATATAAGAGATTCCGTTCAGACTATTAAAAATTTTATATAATTAAGATTTATCTTTAATACAAATGTTGAGCCCTTACTTAAATATTTTAATTTCATCAATAATTACTTTGGAGCCACATGACTTTAAAATCGAATAGGTGAGGAGCCTGTTGATATTTATCTTTGATACTAATGCCAGAGCATGATATGCCAAATAAAAAAAAAATCCTTAATTGTTAGATTTAGGTCGAATTATTACATAAATCCTTACTTAAAAGCCTAACTTTTGAGATAAATATATAAAATAACCAATCTATAAAATATAAGGGACTACGTCCAAGACTATTAAAGATTTTATATAATTAAGAGTTATCTTTAATACAGATGTTGAGCCCTTACTTAAGTATTTCAATTTTTGCGCCAATGATTGTTTTACAGCCATCCTTAACCTTTTGGATCCACATGACTTTAAAATCGAACACCTCTTGAGGGAGCCTGTTAATATTTATTTATCTTTAATACTAATGTCGGAGCATGATATCCCAAATCAAAAAATATTCTCTTAATAGTTGAATCTAGGTCGAATTATTACATAAACCCTTACCTTAAAGCCTAATTTTTTAGTCAAGCAGTTTCTCGGACATAATATTTTGAATTAAATTTTGATCCTTGCTTATGCTATGATATACGACTGTTCCCTTGGGAATGAACATTTAGATGAGTGTCTCCCAAACTTACAAGCAAAGAAATGCTCCAGTACCTTTCGCATGATAAGTCTGCATCCCAAGCCAAGAGATCATGATGATTCGAGTAAAGCAAAAGATCAAAAGCTTGTAGTACAAAAAAGCAACGTTCCCTAAGCTTGACACATGTCAAAGTTCACCTCCATTCAACAATCATGCATGCAAAGAAATCACTTGAAAAAAATACCATTCTGAAGAGGGGATTGGCAGGTGAGCAACCCTGGAGACTTCCTAAATTAATTAATTTAATTTGCTTTTATATGTAATCATGATATATCATATCATATAAAGACATGCTTGACCCATCAAATCTTGAATTGGAGATGCATATATCACCAATTGTACCCGTCGTGGCCTAACCCGAGCTCTTTCACATGCATAAAATATATATAAAGAGGTCTTGTTAACGTATAAATTAAAGTGTTAAGGCAAAATAACCGTCAATGTAAGGGGATCAATAGTATAATGTGTCTTGATGAACCCACCATACATGGCATGTGATGGACAAAAAGGCTTACGCATGGGACATGTAGAGCATGCATAACAAGCTTGACTGCATGCACATGTTGTCTAGTTGGGCGAAAATCATGCATGTATGTATATGGTCACACTTGATATGATAATTTAGTCACTGGATTAGTCGATTAAGAAGTCTTGTCATTAATCATCTGGCCATGGCAATGTAACCTATATTGATTTGATTCTCACTATATCTGAGAGATTTCTTCCAATGATTAGTCAATTTTGTGGATACTGCAACGTTCATCGGAATTTGGATTTAGTTTGTACTGAGTTTTTCAATTTTTTTTATGATATTATTTATGATTGTTAGCCATTTTTATAATGCACACAAGGCAGAAGTACATGAAAAATTATAAAATGCTTAGCACGGCTCAACCTAGCAGTAGATCAAATTAAAATTCATTCTAAAGAGTTTTCTTTTAAAAAAAAAAAAATTAACGTGTGTTCTAAAGATGCATACTGATCATGAGGACCAAATATTTAAAATTTCAATTAAGCATGGTTGAGAAATCATGCACTGGAAATGGAATTTGATTGATATGATATATACTTAATGAGAAATTATATGGGAAAGATTCTCCTAAAAGCAATGAAAAGAAGGGTGACATATCAGTGGTTATGGACTTAAGGTGTTTTCTCCCCATATCGATTGGAACATAAAACATTCTATAACTCTACTAATAGTGATACAAGGAAGTCGTACCCGAACATGTTGATTCCCCAAGATTCTAATTACTTAGAATGAGATAAAATTTCAAATCCTACTTGGACAGGTTCATGCAATTAATTGTTGTAGCATCTTTCCATCTAGTCCTAAGCGAATCTGATAGGAAAAAGAAATCATTTGATATTGTGATGGGAGTCACATAACAGATATGAAACTAAGGTATATTTAGTTAGGTTTTGGATAATATTGGAGTAATATTATACGTATATAGTTGGGATATATATTTTGTATATGAAAAAATTAGCATAACTTCCTCTTGTTTGTCGAAACCAAGCAAAATTCCCCTGGTATTTTAACTTTATTCATTACTTTACTATTACACCCGTCATGTTGATGTTAGCCATAGAGTTTAAATCTTTGAGAATATTAATCAAGTAAATAAACTTATATACTCTTACTGCTTGAGTTAGTCTGACAATATATAAAGAAATTATTAAAATAGTCATAGTTATAGGTAGATAAAATGTCATAAATACCCCTATTAATTGTATTAAATATTAATTAAAATTGCAATATGTCACATTTGGCCATATGTGACAATTTGTCCCCAAGTTAAATTATATCATTTAAAAATATTTATTTTATTCATGAGAATTTTTTTGGTGCAGACCTATTCAATTGCTTTGGAACTTTTCTCAAATAATTTATATTTATTATTAAATTAATTCAATGATTAAGGACATATAAGTTATTTTATTTTATTTACGTTCCCAAAATATTTCAAATGATTAATAAAATTAACATTATTATAATCATAGGGGTTTCGACCAATTATAAATCATCATGGGGGTTTGTTTAGTTTCATCAACTAGTAGTAGGGTGGTTATACTTATTTCCCCTTTGTATATTAACCAATGTACACGGTACATGATTTGTCATTTATTGATGGGTGATATAAGATTATCATACTAATAGTGAAAAATAAAGTCAATAAAAGCTAACATAAAACATGTTTTGATCCACGACACATCACTTAAGATACAAACTATATGAATAGTAATTATATATAATATTATAATAAGTATAATATGTTACACTATCATAATCTCGCACATCAACTCATTAATAATGGCTTGGGAGAAATATATGAGCTCATAATAGCACGATCTATACATCTAAATTAATCAAAGGAAAATTATCAACCATATACCCTTAAATGACATTAGTATCAAACGTGTACAACATTTTTCGCTTATATCACTCGTATACCCTAAGTTGACAAAAGAGTTTTGGCGTCCACCTTTCCGTTTACTACTGTTAAGAACTTAACAGAATTTGAGCAAAATGACTATTTTACCCTTTAAACTCAAAATGAGGTAAAAAAATAAATTTACCTTGAAAATTAATGTAAATTTTCAACACACAATTTTTTTTATTTTATTATTAACAATACATTTTTTTATTAAAAAATATGAATTATTAATGGTACATATTATTAACAATTATCCATAAAAAAATATTCATCTTATACCATAAAAAATTATTAACAACATATTATTTACAATTATACATATTATACCATAAAAAAATTCAAGTTTGAGCTTGAAGGAGTAGATCTTCAATAATTTAGGTTAAATTTTAGAGGAGTAGATTCGGTTGTAAAGTAGCTTTTTTTTAGCAATTATTAACAATTATCCGATAAATGGAATGACATGTCATTTTTATCAAAATATATCATATGACATGTCTTTTTTACTAGGTAAATGGGATGACATGTCGTTTTTTAAAAAGACTAGATTACCCTTATGATGTCAGCGCTCGCAAACGGCAGTTAACGGATTGGTGGATGACAGAAGTGTTTTGTCAACTTAGGGTATACGAGCGATACACTTGAAAAGTATTGTGCCACGTTTGATACTTGTGTCATTTAAGGGTATATGGCCGATAATTTCCCTTAATCAAATTACACATCTAACTTAATTCAAAACTATGTCATACTAACGAAACCTCTTAATTCAATTTATAAAAGGTACTGTTGTACTGGTTTAACTTATGTTCAAAAACTAACTTTAAAGTTGAGGGTTGCCTCAAACTTATATTATGATACAAGATCAATTCATATAAAAACTACACCCGGAGACTTCTAATTAATTAATTATATATCATGATGTTCATATCATATCGCGATCATACCATATCATATAAAGCCAATGCATGTCCCATCAAAATCTTAAATTGGAGATACATCACTACTTGTATTCGTCGTAGCCGAGCCAAGCTTCCACATGCAAAAAAAATGTACAATGGTCTTGTTAACGTGTTAAGGCACTGTAACCATCAATGTGGGATAAGTGGTATATTGCTTTGATGAACCCACAGTACCCACCATGCATGGCAGTCCCCATCTTATGTGATGGGTAAAAAGGATCACGCATGGGACATGTAGGGCATCCATCATAATAAGCTTGGCTGTATGCATGACGCGTCGTTATCTAGTTGGCCGACAATCATGTATGTATGGTCACATTTGATCTCAAATTTGGCCTCTGGCCTTAATTACTTTGATTACTAAGTCTTGCCATTAATCATCTGGATATCGTCTAGTCCTTATTACACTAAATATGACTACGAACGTAACTGATTGATTTGACTATCCATTAGGTTTCTGCTATGAATAATAATAATAATAATTTTTTCTTGTACTGCACCGTAATTATTTATCTATTTTAAAGGAGATTAGCTTAGGATTGAGCTGAACTTTTTAATTTTTTAACTTATATACAGAATGCTATCATACTTCCAGAATCTTCTATATCAACTCTCTAATAATGACTTAGTATTAATTTGGAAGTAAATAGAAAGCCTACTAGAAGATCAATTTCTATGGTGGTAACGTGAACAACAGACACTGTCAGCATTAAATATACAACAATACCGTGCAAATTGAATTCATGATGAATACGTCTATTCTTTTATATAACTGGGAAAAAAACTGTAGCAAATTACATAACGGACAAAACCATTAAATAGTTTTTTATGTACATTATAAGCAACCAAAATTCGTTTTTGCTTCATCCAAAGCGTTTCGCTTTCATCATATACAATACATATGTATTAAAGTTTATAATTTTATGAATTAAAAACTCAAGTAATTAACAAAACATAAATATTGACAAAATTCTAATGATGATAAAAAGAAAAGAAGGTCAAGGTTGAATTGAAATATTCCCAATCTTAATGCAAGGCTTTCTTCTACCTGCTGATTCCTTACCTAATTACAATAAACAGATGAAAAGGGCGAAAAAATAATAAATTAACCTTAGAACAGAGAGTAGCTACAAATAAAAATATCCATGACTTGAGCCACAATGGTCCAAATAGTGATGCTTCTTGGAAACATCGTGAAGACGACAGAAAACACATCGGGTTCATGTTTCCGGTTGCTTTGCTTCAACCGGACTGAGTCTGATATATATATGATATGTGCTAAAATACAACAAAAAAAGATAATGCATTAATTGCTCAAAATATTCTATCAGTTTCAATTCTTTTTCTTTTGTTTGGTACTTTGGTTGCTTCACCTTAGCTAAAAGATATGGACGGTGATTATTTTCATATTGATGGGTATATGCATATGTATTCATCATCTACCCCATTTGGATGCGGGACCATTGCAGCCAAAGCTTGCTAGTTGCTAGCTGCATGCATGACAAAGTCCGCCTCTACTTCTCCATTGAATTGCCTTTAACTGTCTCTTTTTTGTCTGCAATATTGAATAGATTAGATGCATGTATATAAAGGAAAAGGATCTAATAAACATCAATGCCTTTCATATGTATGAGCAGCAGAACATGCGGCACAATTCTGTGATTCTCTATACATAATCTTGAAACATATGGCACCACATGTCAATGTCACTCACCGTAACATAAATATCATCGCATACTAAATCATTACTTTATATATATTTGATTAGCTTTTTAACATCTATCTTATATATATACAAAATATATTTTGGACGAGCAATCCTTCATGCCATTTAAGTAAGACAAGAACCAAAATAAAAGAGGAGAAAAACTCGTATTTCTCAAAACGATATTTTTTGTTCTTTTGCAGGTTGGACTTCAGATTTTTCTCTCTTTTGGTTTGGTTTGGTTTCCTCATTGGAAGAAAACTTTATGTGTGTGTGTGTGTGTGTGTGTATGGTTGATGGTGTCTTCATCTGATCTGATCTATCCTATATATTGTATTTGTAGCCATGCCTCACCCTGCTCCTCATGGGCTGTCCCAAGAAAACGAACTGATACCCACTTGTTTCATGTTTTGTACTACTAGAGCTACAATTCTTTAACCCTAACATGTTACTTGTTCTTGTTTCAGACCAATCAACCGTGACATGTTATTTGGTTCTACCAAGTGAAGGTTTTTAATTTTACACATCACTGTTCCAAGATAGCTGGGCCCCCCTTTTATATTTGTGTAAATATAAAGAGAGAGAGATGGAGATAATAGACAAAATGTAGATCCTAGTACAGTTCGGTCTCGAGATTCGACAAATTTCATATATTATATTCCCAATTTGGTCATCGTGATGTGTTTGGATGTGAGATTATGACGCAGATTCAATACGGGCAGCTTGT
Source organism: Citrus medica (assembly GCA_002013955.2). Taxonomy (NCBI): domain Eukaryota; kingdom Viridiplantae; phylum Streptophyta; class Magnoliopsida; order Sapindales; family Rutaceae; genus Citrus; species Citrus medica. Next base: position 170,220 of record MKYO02027553.1, on the reverse strand, counting down.
TCAACTTGTCGAGAACAAGCAAAAGAACAAAATTCAATCCATACAATGTGATTATAAATCGTTTGAATACCCTTGGTTCCTTTTCAAAAGGGGAAAAAGAAATTAATAATAACAAAAATTAGCAACTTGATCGTGGACTCGAATGTTCTCTCATTCTACTATCTATATTTTCTACAAGAAGGCTGTGTTTGGTTTGAATCATTTGGTTGAGATGTTTGTTCAAGATCAGACTTTGTCCCACAAAGACAGTGTGCTTTTGTAATTATGCAACGTTCTAATTTTCAAGATTCATATTCAATATTACTTGGGGCTCAACAATTTTATGAGGGAGTGAGTTCTTGTACCTGAAATCTCTTTAAATGGGAATAGTTTCAACTTTATTATAAGAGTCCCAGTATTTTGGGTTGCGCCATTAAAAAATTGATGTCAATGGATCCTAACACATTTCTGATGATCAAATGCTGCATATAAGTAGTGTTGTCGTTATAATTTTTATTTTCAAATCATAGTCGGTAGCTTCGCTTTCATTCACCTCTTTAATTGTGAACATCTCGTCGCTCGCATGGCTATCTTAAAGTGGTCCAGAGGGCTCAAACAGTACCATAGCCCAAAGCTTATAAGGGCTTTAGTCCACATACGGAGATAGGTAGCCACCTCGAAGATAAGCGTCGTGCCATTAACAACCCTTTCAATATCTTAACAAAACTCTTTTTTCACTAAATTATATTTAACGACAAATTATCTCTAGTTGGACTATCATTTCTTCTCAATTCAAATTCTAAGCGAGAAGGATTTGAACGCCAATAATTAATTAAATAAAAATATATTTCTATATTCTAGTTTTAAATTATTAAAAAGTTATACTCTAGAAACCTTCACATATCGAAATAAGGAGCAAGAAAGATAGATTGTTACAAGTTTGTGGAGATCAATTAAACTGATTGTTGATTTTGCAGAAAAATAAAATTACAAAATGCTTGTCTTGTTTGTAGAATTTGAATAACAATAATGATAAAAAAATGATAATTATCCACCGACCACCTGTTTTTTCTAAGTTTTTTTAAAAATACACAATTTTTTTTTCTTTTGGCAGCGCTCCACCTAAACTTAACATTTTTTTCACTAGTCCACTCCCGTTATAATATTGTTAGAACTTTACTGACATCATAAGGGTAAAATTGTCATTTCACAACGACATTGTTTGAAGACATAAGTGGACATGTGCAAAACAATATAATTTCAAATGGAATTCAGCAAAAAAAAATTAAGAATTGCGTATTTTTCAAAAAATGCGAAAAAAAAACAAGTGGTTAGTGGATAATTACCTTTTTACATTTGGGGGTAAAAAAATCATTTATATAATATTTTATTAGTTCTCTTAATAATTTGAAGACGGAAGTGGACATATGCAAAATAATATAATTTCGAGTGGAGTTTAGCAAAAAAAATTAAGAATTGTGTATTTTTAAAAACGTAAAAAAAATAGGCGGTTGGTGAATAATTGACGACAAAAAAAAGAGTAATAATACAGCCACAAACTCTTGTACAAATTTATCTTGTACAAACTGATGTGACATTAATTCATTGGTTGAATGAAAATATAAAATAATATAAATAAATCATGTAGGCCAAGAGATATTTAATTCAATCAATGAATTAACGCCACATCAGTTTATACAAAATAGGTTTGTACAAGAGTTTGTGGCTATATTATTACTAAAAAAAAAGGATAAATGGTCTAATAAGATTTAATTTGTCCTTAATCGTAATTTTATCAGTAAAGAGGTTCTATCAGAAAATTGAAGGGGTGTTAAAAGCAAAGGTTGCTGGCTTAGCGAGCACTTGCCCTTTTCTTCCCTCGATGCTAAGGCCGACGAGCCTACTTAGATTTAGGAAAGCTCAATCGTGAAGATCATATGAGGGGAAACTCTAAAAGATATTGAACTTGGAGTTTTGGACCAGAAACATTAAACTCTGGAGTGGAGCTATTGGCACCCCTCTAAGTTCCTGAAAAAACCCTTTTTTCTGAGTGGACTGCTTAAATATTTTTATATATACATCACTTCTCAAAAATCACATTTTAATTCCAAAATTACCCTCATCACTTTACCCTTTTTTCATTTTTTAGGTTTTAAATTCTCATCCTTCAGATTTATATTTAGAACTTATTTATTTGTATCCATTCATTTCTCAAAACTAATCTTATTGATTTAATCTACAATAAATCGATTCATTTTTTCTTTTCTAATCTTAAATTTTATCCCCAACTATTGGTTTTCAATCTAATCTCCTACTCTACACATTTAAAAAAAAATTATATAATTAGATCTAGTTAGCTAGCATAAAAAATTAACAAAAAAATATATTTTCTTATATCTATCACAAGATCAAAAGAATGTGGGAAGCATAACAAATAAAGAGGTGAATCAGCTGCTGAAGAGTAAATGTTGTTATGAAGTTTTAATTACTTAAATGTTTAGATTTTTTTTTTTGCTTTTAAAGGGTATTTATTTTTATTATCATAGTGACTTGATGACACTCTAGTGGGTTTCATTTCAATTTCAATTTGAAGTATTTGCTATTAAAAAAAAAACAAAAATTGTTGCAGTCGCCGCCGGGGGGGGGGGGTTGTTCATTTGTTAAAGATGACGAAGGGGGTTAATTTCGGAAATAAACCAGGGTTTCAAATCACGCTGCATTCATCAATTTATTTTGGGGTGTGGCAAGAAAAGGAGTTTTTTAAGGAAAGTAGTAGTGTGCCAATAGCACCACTCTAAACTCTGCTCGGTAGGCCGGGCTCATTTTGGCTAAAAGCCCAAGTAGTCTAAGACGGCGCGTTTCATTCAAATCGAAGACAACAAAAATGAAAAAGCATGGTTACGTTATATAATTTCACTGACTGAAATCGTGAAGCTGTCCAGATCCAAGGCATCAAAATTTGTTGCTGTGCCGATGATCATTATTCAGTAACCAAACTCAATAGTGTTACTAAGAACTGCGTAGCCATAAGTCATAAAATAAATTTGAAGTTTATTATTAGTATTATTATTATTATTTCAGCTTCAACAAAATTGGAAATTAGATGAGATGAGGCTACTGCAGTTTGCTTTTCTACTAGCTTTAGCATCAGGATTCGCTGCTATCCTCATTTACATCACTGGTGTCTCCAATTTATGTAAGCTTGAATTTTTTGAATTTTGTATCTCTCTCTCTCTCTCTGTCTGTAAACAACTTCATGTGATTGTTATTTGTATTATTATTATTTTTTTAATTTGATTTGCTTTTGTAGATTATAATCGGATTTCAGATGAAGATTATGAGGCCTTAGAGTCTCTTCAGAATGATTTCCGCAAGTGTGTGGTTAGTGGGGTTCTTTTTTTATTTTTATTTTTTCCCATGCTATTAAGTTTTGATTTGTAGTTTAATGATCAAGATATTCATATTTTATGCAATGAGTTTGGTTTGGTACAGAGTGCAAATGGATTAGGTTTAGAAGCTGTCAGTGGTGAAGATTACTGCCAAGTGAAGATTAACTTTCCCAAAGATACTGTGCCTAAATGGGTAGGTGTTAATTTTTTATTTTATAAGTTATTTTTTGGAGCTCACGTTCTTTTTGACGTTTAGAAATGTGTGGCTTGTGTGAGGTGGGGATATGATTTTCAAGAATCTCCGCAATTATTATTTACTTCCATCTATACACAAAATTTTTCGTGGTTATGTGCAAAAGTATGTTGTGACTTGGTTCCGTTTGACATTTAAACAGAGAGATCCTAATACTGGAGAGCTTGAAAGTTTATCGTTTGACTTTAATCTCTGCGAGGCTGTAGCTGCATGGGAACGGGTGAGTTTGCTACTTAGTGTTGCACCCTTTTGATGTACTTGTTTTGGTTGTGTTTCATTCTCTGCAATTGATTTGTCATTCAGTAATTTGATTGGCCAGGTGAGGAACACTACTACGATTCTCACTAAGGAATACATTGATGCTTTACCAAGTGGCTGGGAGGAATATGCGTGGCGTAGGATTAATAAAGGAGTACTTCTGTAAGTATTCTTCTGTGACATCTATCTGGATAAAGTATTATTTATATACCGTCCAATGTATTGATGAATAACATCTGAAAATGAGAAGACTATGAATTAAAATTTATTTTTGATAAGAACTATGAATTGATAGTTGCTATTCATATATATAACGCACGTAAAATTTTATTTTCTTCATTAAATTATTTGGAAGGCTTGAAAAAGTGTGTATGTATATGTATGTATGTGTATACACACACACACACACACACACACACACACGCACGCACATATACATGTTTTCTTTCTGGTAGAAAGTTCTTCAAAAGTTGCCCCCAAGGGCGTGGTCAAATGGTTTTCAAGCAGTTTTATTTGGCTGCCCACATGGGTTCGACTCTTGGGGGAGGTAAGGGGCTAAAATATGAATTTGGGCTTTGCCCACCCGCTTACCTTTTATAATAAAGGAAAAAAAGAAAAAGTTCTTCAAAAGTTAAAGCTTCTCTCTCGATGCTTGTTATGTGTTACTTGATGAGCTGGGATTTATAAGCTAGTTACATGTAGTTTGATGCAGTTCACATTTTATTGCAGCAACCGCTGTCAGAATAAAACTTTATGTATGGAGAAGCTTTCCCTAGTACTTCCTGAAACACCACCATATTCTCCCCGGCTGTTTGGTAGGTGTGCTGTTATTGGTAATTCTGGAGATCTCCTAAAAACGAGGTTTGGAAAGGAGATAGATGGTTATGATGTTGTTATTAGAGAGAATGGGGCACCAATTCAGGTTAATATGTTCTTATATTCGACCAGCAATTTTGCTCCTTTTGCCTTACTGAGAATATATCTTTTAGTTACACTTTTCTTGCTGTTTTATTGCAGAACTATACTGACTATGTGGGCAAGAAAAGTACATTTCGTCTTCTTAACAGGGGATCTGCCAAAGCTCTTGATAAAGTTGTAGAGTTAGATGGTATGAACATTGTCCACTTGTTATTATACGCATTGCATATTACGAGCTGTGCACTAAATATCTCATATACTGTAGAAACAAGGAAGGAGGTCCTGATAGTTAAAACCACTATTCATGACATCACGAGCAAGATGATTCAGGTATGCACATTGTTCTCAAAGTATTTCTTTGTATCGGATAGACTTTTCTAACAAACTTGTTCTTCTTTTGCCAACTGATGTGTTTAAGTATGCAACCAACATGCTTTTTCATTTTCTTTTATTTTTATTTTTATTTTTGGATGCCTTTCTTTGACATCTTGTATATGTATATCCTGAGTTAAATATTTGTTATAACGTGCAATCATCTTTTATCTCTTTTAGTAGACACTCAATCAGAATTGTTAGAAATGTTTGTTGATGTGAGACCATATTGCAGTCCTTCCGACTTTTATTTTTGTATTTGCCTTTCCATTTGGGACTTGTTCATAATGATTCTGTGTTTATAATGTTTTTAATGTTGGCTCTCGTGCTTTTATTGCTCTTATTGGTCAGAAATGACACCATATATCTCTTTCTTCCTTTTTCCTAAACACTGTAGAGATTATGTTTTCTCCACAACAGCTCATGATGAAGACCTTGTATTGTGTCTGTAGACCTTGTATTGTGCCTTAATTTACATTCTATTCTTATGAAAATTCTTTATTTTGACTCCCGAATGACATTGTATCTTTTTAAAATTGTGTCATTCAATTATGAAATATTTTTTTGACAAATCCTTTCGGTTGTAATTTATGAACCAGCCTTTCATATCTTTATGATTTTGCCTCCAAATTTTTGATGAACTATAGGCTTCAGAAAGGTGAATGTTGCTGTTAGGCTCTGTTCAAGTGCAGAATACATAGTCACAAAATTGTCATCTGTTGTCTCATACATTTTAAGTTGATTTCTGCCCATTGGATTGATTGAGTTCGGATTGTGGGAATCCTAGAATCTATGTGGCTACACAAGTGCACGCAATTCAGGATTCTTTCAGTATAATTTTGGAATCAATCAAAGAGATATCTGAGATGCTGTTTTGATTTAGACTTGGATAGCTATTACTATTGAGGAGAACTTGTATTTCAGAAGCTGAAAGGGAGTAGGCTTTTTCTTCACTGAAATGAATCTACATTAAATTGTGGCCATCAAACCACACTGTTACCATTTCTTAATTCTGTTTTTTCCCCTTCATTTTGGCCCTTTCTCTTGTTTATTTTCCTTGTTTTGAATAGCAATAGGTTTCATATTCATATTTGAGCACTGGGATTCTCTTGAGAGTCCAAAATCACAGTAGCCAAACTTTGTTTTCTCATTGGTTATCAGGTTAACCCATCGCCAAAAGTTTGGATTTCTTTTGTTTGTTTAAGTAGAGACTAAAAGGAGATGTCAGAATCTCTGTGTAACGGGTTATCATACAATCATAGCAAGATATTGTCGTGTTGCTTGTGGCCAAAATTATCCAACTGGAAGTTTTCAGAAACATTTCTTGCTTTCCTCTGTGGTTATTTTCTTAGCATTTCTTTTTCAATATGGCTCCTCTTATGCAGGAAATCCCGATAAAAAATCCTGTATATCTCATGCTAGGGGCAGCCTTTGGTTCGGCGGCAAAGGGAACTGGACTCAAGGCTCTAGAATTTGCTCTTTCTATATGTGATTCGGTAGATATGTATGGTTTCACGGTGGATCCAGGTTATAAAGAATGGTATATTTTTCTTTTGACAATTAGTATTCCTCAAATTTTCATTTCTACCAATTTTTTTATGTTTAGCTGACTGAGTCATTTTATAATATTTTTTTCAGGACCAGATATTTTTCTGAATCTCGGAAGGGTCATACTCCTCTGCATGGAAGGGCTTACTACCAGATGATGGAATGTTTAGGTGTAAGTCTAGAAGTGCTCTCTCCTTCTGAATTGCAAAGCAGCCTTATCTTAGGTTGGGAGATCAACTCAGCATCGTTGTAAACAATTGAGAGTATCCTAGGGTTCTAAAATGCATTCTTTGACTCTTTAATCTATTACAGAGTTTTGCATTTGATGGTAAACATCAGAATTAGATAAATCATGTAGTTATAAATCTTTTGTTCTAATTATCCCTTTGTGATTCAAGTGGAATTCTTTCATAATTTACTAGGAGTCTGATTATTAACGTAGGTCAACAACCTTTGCTGTTTATCTTTTGCAGCTGGTCAAAATCCATTCCCCAATGCGAGCTAACCCAAACCGCGTTGTGAAATGGGTACCAAGTCGTGATAAAATTAGAGCCGCTAGAGCTGCATCAGAGAAACTGTTGGGGTAAGTATCCCTTCTTTTCTGCAATTTTTTATTCTGAGCTATCTTCTTGGACATGTATATGATGCTTTTACTATTCTTTTTTAATGCTCTTTAGGATGGTTGGAGCAGGGTCTTCGAACCCACTTGATACATGTTCATTGATAAAGAAGCGAGTGAAGCCTGCATTGATTTCAAGCCTCAGAAAGGCTGCCATTGACCATAAAAAATTTGTGAAAGATACGACCATGTACCCTTTGGATCACAACCCTGGACACGGTCAGCTTTGCGTGGTGTCATCTTAATCGAATTGAGGCAACTAGACTTTATCTTCTTTCTGAAAGGCCAGGTGGATAAATCTGTGAAATTTTTAGATCCTCACATCCATTGTACACTAGTTAGTGGTGAAAAAGAAGAGGCAGCTTAAGGGTATTGCTGATACAATTGTAAGTATTTCGTGCTCCCTTGCACATTTGCAGACTCGGTTTTCTACTGGAAAATTCAAAATCCAGATTTGGGAATAACTTTGTTGACATCACTCATTTCTTCATTTTTCTTAGCAAGTGCCAGCAGTGCCTAACCTATTTAATACATGATTTTTTTTTCTTTTCTTGGGGAAATGGATCATGGAATTTAGGTGTTATAGTTTATGATGTGTTTGTGACTGACCAAACTAGACTTTCTAGCTGGCAGTTTCCTAAGTGATACCGAGAGTCCAAATTATGTAGACTTTTGTACCAAACTTTAAACACAGGAAGATTCATTATTTGTTTTTGCATTTTTTATAATCCTACTCCAGGACAGCTTCGTGAAAGTGAGTGTTATAGTAGTGATCACCTTATCTCTGCATTACTTTTGCGATCGCATGTCTTGAGTGCAAAACATCAGCCTGACATGCGGACCGGAGACTCTGCATTTCAGTGTTTTATGGACTCACTTTCCCTTAAGGAACGAATATAAAGAGCTTGATAATTTGATTAGCGAGGTAATAATTGAATTCTTTATCAAATATTTTGAAAGCTACTATTATTAGTTTTATGGGCGTGTAAAACTTAAATTAATCTTTTAGTCTTCTTGTTTCAGGATTCGAACTGCGGTAGCTAGTCAAATAAAATTACTTGAAAATTATTTAATTAAATCGTTGGAGATTGTTTTAAATTGATACAAGGTGCATGGATATTACAATTTGAAATATATTATTTTAAGATCCCATTCATCCGAGGATTTTAAGGATTGAGTTTATGTTAAGTACACTTATAGTGGTGTTAATTTATTTGATTTAGAATTTCTGAAAAATTGGTTTATAGAGGGTATAGATACCTGTATTTATAATGTGTTAAGAGGTGGTTTGAGCATAATTAAGGAGTCTTCTTCTACTATATTTTTTTGGGGGGAAAAATTAAAAAAAGTGTCATTAATGTTAGAAGCAGTTTGAATGGGTGTGGTCCTTATGGATTAACATGGACCAGCAAATAATGGAAAAAAAAAAGAAGGTAAGTTCCTGAATTTAATGTGTCAACCACAGAATAAAAACTAGAACATTAAAATACGTGAATGTTGTGATAATAAATGAATCATGATTCACGAGTGGCTCAATTATTTTGGGATCGCAGCAAGTATGTAACACTTGCTTATCAGCGCGTGGAACGCTTCAAAAAGTTGCGATATGTGAACACGCGTCCAATGCCTAAACAACAGAGAACATAGAATGAAATAACTCACGACACAACGCTACACTCTTCCACTCACACTCTCACTCAAAAAAAGAAAAAATAAAAATAAAAACTCTTCCATTTGCTCGTCTGTTTTTCTCTTTCAGAGCCAGCAGTTCTTGAAGCTTTTTTTTTTTTTAAAAAAAACTTCTTATCCTTTTTTCTTATTTTTAATTATATTTTGTTTTATCTCTATAAACATATATAATCACAAACCCTAGTTTCTATTATTATTATTATTTAGAAAATTGAAGTTCGGTTTTAGAGAGAGACGAAAGCTTTTGGTTATTTGTCTCATTATAAAATGGGTGAGCCACCGGAGGGTCAATTAAACGGCGCCGTATTGGGGGGCGGCGGCGGAGGAGGAGGAGGAGGAGGACTGATGCTTGTAGCTGCTTCTGAAACCGTTGGATCAAAGCGTCAGCGAAGGCCAAGCGTTAGATTAGGTGACATTGGCGGCGACCACCACCACCAGCAGCCATACGAATCGCACGTGCGGAGAATCACCAGCACCACCACCTCTAACGCCGCGGCCAAGCAATTCAGGAGCCACCACTACGTGGCGAATGTTTTCGATCACAAAAGGGACGCTAGTAAGTCGTCAAAGGTTCGAGCTTTAACTAATCTGAACTCTAATTCTGGAGAATTGAACGAAACCCTAGATGAGAATCTCGATAGTATCGCGATTGGGAGCTGGAAAGTGAAGGATTCGAAGAAGAGGGGATCTACTAAAAGGGCCAGGACTAATTGGGTATCCAAAAATAACGAAACCGGTGGAGAGAACAATAACAAAAACGACGACGTTAACAACAGCAACAATTTTGAAGTTGCAGACTCGGAAGAAGATTTGGAAGATGGGTATCGCGAATTTAATATGGAAAATTCGGAGAGTCCTTTGAAAGAGCAAAGCCCGCTTCATTCTCTTGACAATTTAGCTGTTGATGGCCATGGAAGGGAGGAATTTTATTGCAATAGAAGGGGACCCATTAGAGGAAGTTGGGACCACAATGATGGAATGGAGTTATCTGGGCCGTCGGATAATGATGCAAGGGAGTGGAATAGGGGAGGTAGTGAAGATGGGGTGAGAATTTGGTTGAATAGTTTGGGGTTAGGGAGATATGCGCCGGTTTTTGAAGTGCATGAGGTGGATGATGAGGTGTTGCCAATGTTGACATTGGAGGATTTGAAGGATATGGGGATAAATGCAGTGGGGTCGAGGAGGAAGATGTACTGCGCGATACAGAAACTTGGGAAAGGTTTTTCTTGAGGTTTTTGGTCCGTGGGGTTGTGGTATTTGAGGAGATTTCGAGTTCACTGCCATGGCAACCTAAGGTGCAATGCAATGACTGAAATATTTTGAGCCTTTTAGTATTTGTTTTCTTCTCTGTTTGTATTTTTTTTTTCTCTTTATGTGGCCCCAGTGTTAGATATTGAAATAGTAGATTTTCTTGTTAGCGATTATATTTTTGCGCTTATATGTGTTTTAATTAAGTGCAATTTCCTGGTAAATAGTAGTTTCTTTTTTATGATTTTGCTGGAGTAGTTTTGCTTATCAGTTTTGATAAGTGTGGTCAACATTAAGGGAAAATCTAGATTGACTTGGATTTTGAGGATCATGCTTAATAAAGAATGCTAATTTCAGATACGTTTCTTTTAGTTTTCTCATACTTCTAAGAGTGAAATGGGAGTTGTTAGAATGATAAATTGTTCAATCTAGAAGTTTTTTTTCCTCCCTCTTCCTAACTCGAGTATATTCTTCATTGAATTGGAGCTATTGAATGTTCCTCAATTGGCATCCCTGTGCTCTAATAATGATAATTGTGAATCCAAGTAGTCGTATATAGAATATTTAGTTTGTAATGACTTAAGGCAGCCATCTATATTAAATAGTTAATATTGTGAGCTATTCTGCTTTGCCAATGATTTAAAAAATTTCTGATTCTGCTTTGAGGCCTGCAACCTTACCTGATCTAATTCAGTTCTGTACATTCTATGTCAACCTGACCAGTGTGTACATGGAAATGGTGGGTGATAATTACATGTCTTTTCACTACTGACTTTTGTTTCGTGAGCTGCATGCTCTGTGGGTCCTGTTGATCTGTATTTACTCAATCAAAGTGCTTTCTTTTAGTACAGCAAGCTTTGCTTGGAGAAACATGTTTGATTGAGCAAATAGTTGTGCAGTAATTTTCAGTGTTGAGTAATAATAACAAACCATAGCTGTTGCTGGTGTTTTTCTAAAGTGCTCTACAATTGAACTTTTGTTTGCATTGGGGGACATCGTTATATGGATGATGATTATATTTGTGTTTTTTCAATGACTGACTTCCATTTCATGAGTTGCATTTTATGTCGGTTGGGCTGATCTTTACTCGCTCATAATCAATTTTTAAGTGCTTGGCATTTGTATGCTCTAAACAAATTAGACTGTGTATGCTCATTTTTCATTATAATGGGAAAATCAAATTCTAAGTGTTTGGCTTTTGGTTTTTTTTTTTTTTTTTGTTTTTTTTTTTGGGGGGGGGGGGATGCCCGATTCTGGTTTTCACCGGCATTTTGGCGGATATGGTGTGCCTCTTTCTTTTTCTAATTTTTTGTGGGTACATGGAGTGGATGCCATCTCACTCAACTGGGATTTAACTCGTTTGGTGGTTGATGCTTTCTAATAATTCTAGGGAAGTTCTGGTAAAACCAATCCTAGTGTTTTGTGTTAAGCTGAACATTAGTACTTCTGGTCAACTTGGTGAAACAAAGAAAAGATTGTTAAGATATTGAGGTCATCAGGTGGAAGACAACTTAAACATTCGAATTTCAAATGCTACTGGGTTCTTAGTTTATTTTTGCTTACTTCAGTTATATGAAGAAAAGGTAATTGTATTGAAGGGATAGTCCATTGTTTTACAAGGAGTTATTTTAAAAGTTCTTGAGTCAGTTGTTAAGCCTAAGGATTATAGTTTGCTTATTCAAAGGAGGGAGTCGGTATATGAGGAATTCCTGTTGCCATGTCTCATGTTTTGTTGAGGGTGTATGATATGTATCCTTGTGGAGAATTTTATACAAGACATGGTTACAGGTTTCGGTGTCCTAATGTATGTGCCTTATTGCTGAGTCAAGACCGGATGCTGATACATTTGCATTGTTGATTCTCAATCCTTCTAACTACAGTTGTAGGACTCCCTTGATAGGGAACAGAGAAGTTGTTATGCATGAGTTTAATGTTATACATGAAGTCCTTTTGTATTGTTTTGAGAGGAAGAATTCTTTATTCCTTGCCTCGACTTTCCTGATGCATGAATTCAATCATAATCCATATTTTTGCTTGAAGGTGTTTGTGCAGCATGTGAATTATCTTAAAACTTTTTTGAGTTCATAGATGCATATGTTTGAATGTGTATTAGATTGTGCTCAGGATTTTGTGCTGACATTTTCCTTTTCGGGTTCATATTTCATTTCTATGAATAGATTTGCTATGGATATTCCTCGGAATAAATAAATTAATGCAAATTTCATTTCTATATATTTTAAGAGAAGAACATCATATTTGTAAGTGGTGGTTGATAGCAGAACATTGAAATTATTAAGCTATGCATGTCTGTCTGACAATATTATCTCATTTCCTGATCAGAAGTTTGGTGAATCGTTTATGCATATCTAGATTTCATGATCTTCTAGTTTGTTTTTAGAATAGGTATACAATGATCTACACGGGTATTAAGGATTGATGAGAGAAGGTTACAAATATTTTGCTCGAATATGTTCTATAAATTATTAGTGGATGCCTGTTCTAAGCAAATTTGCACTCTCAGATATTCATCAACTGCGATTGCCTGGCCTTTGCTTATGAAATTCTTTATGGACATGAAATAGAAATAGAACAAATGGGTATCGACAATGTAATTTTAATAGTTTGATCATCGTTAGCATTCAACAAATTGCCTTCTTATAGTTTGATTTAATGGTATACATACAACAAAGAAGAAACAAATAGTCAAATAGTACACACACGACTCATCACATCACATATATTTGATTAATATATATATATATATATATATTCACTAAAACATAGTGTCAATTTCTCTAACAATTGATTCATTACTGCAAACGTAAACATACAACATAAGAGAAATAATTAATTAATGTAATCATTTGCATCCTTCCGAAGGTTGGTATAGTCAGCGTGAGCATTCTTAGTCTTCTTGGTCTGGCACCCTTCACTTATAAGTCCTGAGCAATCGATGCTGTTAGGTGATGCTGCCGGATTCGGAGAAAGTAAAGCATTTGTATTAGATTCTTGGTTGGTAGTGGTAGTTGAAATAAGCATGGTTTTAGTGTTTGCCACTACAAGTAAAATCAAGATGATGAAATTAGGGCTCTTCATACATTTTTCAATTTCTTAAAGAACTGCAAAAAAATTTAACTAGAATCAAAATTGGATGTGCAAGAATTCGGATGACATGTGGCTCTATATGTACAATTGGTACTCAGAAATGAGTTGTGATGACTTTGATTGAATTGAAAATTTGAGCATTAAATTAATCATGATGCATTTATTTGTGTTAACTATTAGTTTTTAAAGGACAGGTTGAAGGGACACAAAATTAAACATATTCTTTTGACCATTAGATTATAATTCATTTAAGGATTGCGATTAAAGTTAACACGAGATATTTTAACTCTAAAAACTAATTAATTAACGTGGGTCTTATTACGGTAATAAATTAATTAGGACATTTTTCTCTTTATTATTTTACGTTTTCCTTTTTCGTTTCTCTCTCTTTCTCGCTTGTTGCTTAAGAGAAAATAAAAGACTTCTAGTTCATGAAGATGCAATTTCCACTTTTATTTATGCTTGCAAGATCCAGAAAGCACATTGTGCAGATTAATTGAATTAATTTTATTCAAAATATAGATTATGAGATGAATCATTGGAGGAATAAAACCATGAGAGGAGGAGGAATAAAACCACATCTCCCATTAAGTTTTCAGTCTTATCGAAGAGAAGAATGATTTAGGGCATCTCCAATGTAGCACTAAACCTAACACTAAATCACATTTTACACCATTTTTAGTGTAAAATACTTCTCCAATGTAACACCAAAATCAACACTAAAATGGTGTAATGAATAGTATTGCACCAAATATGGTGCAACACTATTCATTACACCATATTTGGTGCTAGGAAAAAAAAGTCTCAAATATTCTTATTACTTTATCTTATTTACATATATGTCATATTTTATATAATATTTTAAGTTATTATTATATTATTATTATTGTTATTTTTTTAATTTTTGAATATTATACTAATATTTTAAATAAAAAATATTCAACACAAAAATTAATAATAAAAATAAAGTGCCAATAACATTAATTACTAGATTACATATTACAAAATTAAAAATACAAAATTAAATTAACACAAATTAAAAAAGCTACTACTACTACTACATAAATTAGAATAATTATTTAGTAATGTGGGAGATCATTGTTAGATCCTCCAATATCATCAAAATATTGGCCAATATTTTTGGAAGTATTTTGAGATGCTTGGCCTTGCTGAGACCTTCTCTGCAAAATCTTAATTTGTTCATTTTGAAAATATTGATGGAAGTTCGGATCATTTATCGAATTTAAATCTTTAAGTAAAATTTTGTTTTCTTCACGATATGTAACCATCTCCAATATGATAATATTAAATCTTAATTTGCTTGCATTATTATGCACAATATGATAATCGAAGATGCATGTGATGTTAATGCAACAATTAATGATTGGATGCAAGTCCCAATACCAACCGTTGATATGAGCGTAGATGAGAATACTAGATTTCAATAATTTCTTGCTCGACACAAACAAATCAAGGATAAAGAGGCTCACATTGCACTCCGAAATGCACTAATTGATCATTTATGAGATGAATTTAGTAATTCGAATAACTAGAGTATTATTGTTATTGTATTGTATTTTTCTATATTAATATAATGTTTAATTTTCATAATGCACTTATTATTGTTATTGTATTTTTCTATATTAATGTAATGTTTAATTTTCATAATGTACTAATTTAGTTAATTAAATGTAAATTTAATAATTTTCTATATTTTTTTTGTTAATCGATATAAAATTACTTATTACTTAATTATCTATATTAATAGTAATATTTATTGTATTAATTGAATTAATTCTTAAGAATTAAAAGAATAAAAAGAAGAATATTCTTTTTGGTGTAAATGGATCGGACATGAAATAATAATTTGATGTGAAAAGATACATTTTTAATGTTGGTGTTACACCAAAATAGTGTTATGCATTGGAGATGGCCTTAGGTTCCAAATTCCAAACTCACAAAATTGGATGGGCTGATCCATTTTCAGTATCTCCACCAAGACCGGCTTTTAATCTTACGTGCGCTGTTAATTCATTTTGCATGTTGGTTAAACATTAAACTCACGTAATATTAATTTGAGTAATGATATAACTATAAATTATTATATAAATTTATTTTGTACAAATTGACGTGGCGTTAATTCATTGGTTGAATTAAATATTTATTGGCCCACATGATTTATTTATATTATTTTATATTTTCATTCAACCAATTAATGAATGACACATCAGTTTGTACAAATAAATTTGTACCAGAATTTGTGGTTGTATCATCACTCTATTAATTTCTAACAAAACCAATTTATTCGTTTATTCATAAATTAGATTTCTTGATGCAAATAATTTAAAATTGATTCTGAGGCAATGTACAGCATGGTTTTAGTTCTTCAAATTTGAGAAAGATTTGTTCAAGATAATAATAATAATAAGAATAAAAAGAAGAAGTTAGATTCACCGTAAATCAATTAAAAAATGAAGTTTTGAGCACTTATAAACTGTAAATCCATTTGCGATAGAAAATTTTCTATTCTCTTTTCGTAAAGAGCTAACAGACAAAAGTAGAGGAACACCTTAACTAAAAAAGAGGAGAATTGGTATACTATTTATTACCATAGGAGACCCACATTAGTTAATTAATTTTTAGAATTAATATATTCCATGTCGCATTTAATCTCAACTCTTAAATGTATTATATTCTAATTGTAAAAGATGTGTGTTTAATAATCTAGGGATGACGAGTCCTTCGCATACATTAATATTCTTAGTGGCATATCTCTATTTTAGCAAGAGATACATGACATGAGAATCGTCCGCAACAAAACGTTTCGATACTCGACTTCTAGTTAATTTGATTATGCAAGAAATTAGCATAGATGATGAATTATTTTAGGTTAATGCATTATAAACGTCTGATGATCATTATGCGTGCTTCGACTGGGTTCTAGTCCATCTCTTGGAAAGAAATTAAAAGAACTTAGATTAAAATATGACCATACGCTAAGGTTGAAGTTTTTCAGAATAAGTAAATATTTGCTAGTTTTAACTATTAGATTTGATGTATACATATAAATTATTAAGATTAGAGAAAGATGATTGTATGTTTAGAGGATAAGGTAAATAAATGCCTAAAGTAAAAAGATTTTTTTTTATATTAATTACTTTACTTTTATAGGCAGTTAATTAATATAAGCTTTGGGTAAAATGCCAGCATTCAAAAAGTTATTTTTAAGATGCAATAGCCCTATCCTAGAAGGAAATCGACATACAATAAAAATAAGGACACTAGGGAAGTAGATGTAATCGTTTGTTAATAATTAGCATTCAACAAACTCCTCTTAAATAGATTGATTCACAATGACATATAACATGACATCACACACTCATATTGAATTAATATATTTATCATTTTTATTAAATCATGATTTTGATTTTTTTAGGGATTGAAATCCTCTCCTGATCTGAGCACTCTTAATCTTTTACAGATCTTGTACCACATGTATTTTAGTATTAGTGAATGGTTAAGATTTAACTATTTTTTTTTCATTTATTAACCACTAATCATATTAATAACATTTGCTCAGATAAAGATTAGATCAGGAGAGGATCCTGATCATTTTTCTAGCATCTGATAATTATTGCGAAAGTACGTACAAATACAACATAAAAGAAATGATTAATTAGCAAAATCATTTACATCCTCCTGGAGGGCATGGATAGATACAGTCATTTTGAGCATTCTTAGTCTTCATGGTCGAGCACTCTTCACTTGTAAGCCCTTAACAATAGACACTGCAAGGTGATGCTGTAGGATTAGGAGAAAGTAAAGCATATGTGTAGATCCATGTCCAGGATTTAGTGGCTGAAATAAAAATGCTTTTCAGTGTTTGCCGTACAAGTAAAGTCAAGGTGATGAAACTGAGACTCTTTGACATTTTTTAATTTCTTAATAAAATTGTAAATAACTTAAACTAGAATTAAAATAGATGTACGAGGCTCTAATATATGATTGAATATTGAGAAAGGAGTTCTAATGGCCTAAATGGGATTGAAGATTATGATGCACTTATTTTGTATTAAGTATTGATTCTTAAAACCTTAGTTGTATGTAAATTGGTATGCACTACCAGATATTCATCTCCATTTGCATTCCCATTCAGAAAAAAAAGACCATCTCCATTTCCTTTTTTGCATGAAGTTCCACATCCATTTCCACTAGCTATTGACCAAGCCGGCCTTGAATTCCATTACCACGACCAAATCAGAAAATTCCAAGTCCACATTGACTTCAAAAAGGCTGCCAATTCCTTCAGCTTCATGCCCATTTCTGCCGCGGGCGTCACCAAATAAAACCTCAAATAAATCACCAGCGAAATCCAGACCACCATTTTTCACATGCATTTTCAATACCTGTCACTACCGAACTGTACTTCTTCATTATAAGATTCTTAGCTTCATCTTCGCCAAAAGAGCTGCTGAAAAGCTTTTTCACCACCATTGCTAACAAGAACCTCAGCATCAAAACCACATGAAGTGTAACATGGGGTTGGAATTATAACAACCCTAATAAACAAATCTCTGGCCTTCTCATTAATTTGTACCAAAAACACCCTAAACATATCAGCATTGCAACTCTTAACAACATACTTGATTTACTCAGAGACCTACAACATTTCCCATCTCATGACAAATACAAAATTTCTTTATTAACTTTGCCGGCCTAGTTGTATATTGTGCAAGAACATAGTTTAGCTCTTATCCAGTCTTTTAAGCTAATTAAACCAAGCAAGAAAATAACATGGACGCACATTATCCTGAGTTCCCTTGAAAACAAGAACGTTCAACCTACGAAAATTGAACAAAAGATCGACAACTGAAAATTTACTTATTTTTGTTTTGCTTTATCCTCTCCGTTCATTTTCTTCTCCCACTTATCCCTCTTGTAGTCCAACAACATTTCAGGCATTTTCTCTACCAATTTGGCTGTGTTTGTTCTTTTTTTCCGCAGCTATTCTATCAACCTTGTCCCTTTCTTCTCGGTTTTCATTTCTTTCATCTCCGGATCATAGGGTCAAATAGCTAATCTTGCCTTGCCGTTGCGGAGTCTGGCTCTACGACAAGCACTGATGCCAGGCGGCTTCCATGCCTCTATCTCCCAGTAACCCGCACACCCTTAGATAGTAATAGGTCATCTTTGTACTTTGCCAACTTCTCCCGCCACTCATACTCTGAAACAGCCTTCGCCTCAGAACTTGCTGCTTTCCCCACCATTAACCTTCTCCTGACAATGTTTACGAGCAGGGAAACAACGCATGTGCTAGTCAGCTTGATATATCATAAACTAAATGTTGGTTATTTTTTTGAATAACTTGTGTCAAGGAACAAACAAAACCAGAAAAATAAAAGAAAACAGAGCACGTATGACAGAGGAGAGAAGAAAGATTTATTTTATTTTTAGTTGTATACACCCTTAGTCTTACAATTGAGACATATATATACTAGCTTCAATCCTTTGACAATAAGGAATTAATATAATCTGACTTAATATTAAACTAGGATTCCTAATATGACTAAGATTAAGTCACTTGAATATCATGTTAATTAACATTCTCCCCCTTAATGGGATGTTTTTCAACTCCCAAAAGCTCTCTTAGTTGATGGAATTTCACTTTTGGCAGAGCCTTTGTGAATATATCAGCAACCTGCTCTTCAGACTTGCAATGCTTGAGAAGAATGTCTCCATTGCCAATTGCTTCTCGTATGAAATAATACTTGATACTTATGTGCCTTGTTCTACTATGATAAACAAGAAGAAAATGATCCTATTAAAAGATTGGAATACAAAGTTTTTCATTATTGTCTTATTGAAGAAATGCTCTACAGGGAAATAACCTGATTTGTTGTCACAAAACAATTTTGTACCTTCATTTTGCTTTTTCTAAATATCTTGTAAAATTCTTCGTAGCACATAGCTTGAGAAGTTGCCAATGATGCTGAAATATATTCAGCTTCAGCTGTGGATAATGCCACTGTTTGTTGCTTCTTTGATGCCCAAGAAATTATGCCAGAACCAAGTGAAAAAGCGTAACCCGAAGTGCTTTTCATATCATCAAGACAACCACCCCAATCACTATCACAAAACCAATTAACTTTTTACATCTATATCTCTATTAAATTTTAAGTCATAATCAATTGTGCCTTGTAAGTATCTTAGCATTCTTCTTGCTGCCCCAAGATGAATATGGCTTGGTGCTTGCATAAATCTTGACAGCAAACTTGCAGAAAAAGTGATGTCAGATCTTGTGGCTGTGAGATAAAATAAGTTTCCAATTAAGCTTCTATAACGGGTCTCATCAATCTTCTTCGCTTTATCTTCCTTTGTTAATTTTTCAGTTACTATAAGAGGTGTTGAAACTGAATTGCAGCCATACATCCCAAATTTCTTAAGAATACGTTCAACATATTTATTTTGGCAAATAAATACTCCATCATCTTCTTGAAAAATTTCAATCCCAAGAAAATAATGCAGCATCCACATGTCACTCATTTCATATTTTTTCATCATCTCCATTTTGAATTCTTCAATTATATTCCCATTGTTGTCAGTAAAAATCAAGTCATCAACATAGAGAGCAACAATAAGAATGTCAGACATACCTCGGCATTTCACATATAAGGTGGGTTCGGTTTTGCTTTTATTGAATCCTTTTTCTAAGAAATAACCATCAATCTGAGTGTACTAAGCTCTTGGAGCTTGTTTGAGGCCATACAAAGCTTTATTTAGCTAATATACTTTATGTTCTTCTCCATTGACAATAAATCCTTGAGGTTGTTCAACATAAATATCTTCTTCCAATTCTCCATTCAAGAATGCTACTTTAGCATCAAGTTGATGTAGTAACCAGCCTCTTTGTGCAGCCACTGCAATAAGAGTTCGTATGGTGTCAAGCTGAGCAACCGGAGCAAAAGTTTTATTGTAATCAATACCCGGTTGTTGTGAATAACCCTTGGCCACCAATCTTGCTTTGTTTCTCTGTACGCTTCCGTCAGAATTATGCTTCACTCTATAAACTCATTTTACTCAAATGATTTCTTTTTTAATTGGTCTCTCAACAAGTTGCCATGTTTTATTCTTCTCAATGGCATCAATTTCTTCTTGCATGGCTTTTCTCTAAGCTTCATCTTCTATGGCTTGGTCAAAATTTTCAGGTTCAAAGACACAAAAGTTGCATCTCACATAAATGTCAGCCAAACTCTTTATTTTTCTTGGACTTGTAGATGAACTTGATGAGTCACGATGCCGACAATGGACTTGATGGTGGAGATATTTGAGGTAAATTTTCATTGTTGTCAATATCAAGGTTCGATTGTTTTTTTATTTCTTCCACCTTTGCTTTGCTCCTCATTCCATGTTTCTTTTTCAGCAAAATAACACGTCGCGACTTATGACAATCTTGTTACTTTTAAACTATACAACCTATAACCTTTAGATTGTGAGCTATAACCTGTAAAAATGCACTTCGCTTGTCTCATCAAGTTTATGTCTCTTTTCTTTTGGAACTTGTGAGTAGCAAATGCAGCCAAATACTTTGGGATGTCTCACCGACGGCTTTCTTCCGCTCCAAGCTTCAATTGGTGTTTGATTTTGAAGTGCTTTTGTTGGGCACCTATTTATCAAATATACAGCTGTATGAACTGCTTCGCCCCAAAAAGTTTTGGGCAGCCCCTTTTCATGAAGCATTGACTTGGCCATCTCTATTACGGTTTGATTTTTCCTTTCGGATACCCCATTTTGTTGTGGAGTATAGCCAATAATAAGTTGTCTTTCAACACTTTCATCTTCACAAAACTTATCAAATTCTCTTGAATTATATTCTTTACTTCTATCACTTCTCAAAATCTTTATATAATTTCCACTTTGTTTATCAACAAAGCTTTTAAATTTCTTGAAAATGGTAAAAACTTCAGATTTTTGCTTCATAAAAAAATACCCAAGTCATTCTTGTAAAATCATCAATAAAGAGAATGAAGTACCTATTTTTACCATGAGAAAGTGTAGACATAGGTCCACAAACATCCGTGTGAACTAATTCAAGTGCTTTCTTTGCCCTCCATCTAACTCCTTTTGGAAAAGGCTGTCGATGATGCTTTCCAAGTGCACAACCTTCACAAACTCCTTCCTTGTCTTCAATGCAACTTGGTAGCCCCACAACCATATTATTTTGAGAAACTAATTTCAGTCCATGGAAATTTAAATGCCCAAATTTTCTATGTCACAGCCACGATTCTTCAAGATTGTTTACTTTCAAGGCTATATCTCCCCCATATTTGAAAAGAATCGGAAACCTTCTTTTTATCTCCATGTTTATCTTCTTCACCAAATGCATATTGTCTTTTTTATCATAAATACAGTAGCTATTATCTTCAAAATTAACCACGTATCCATGTTCTAAAAGTTGTCCAACACTAAGCAAAGTTTGCTCTAGGTCTGGAACAAGTAACACATCTTGTATATACTTAGTTCGGACATTAGTTTGAACCCCAATTGTCCCTTTTTCCTTTTACTTGCACCAAAGCACCATTCCCTATCTTTACTTGTGAGTTAACTGAAGTATCCATATCCAGGAAGATTTTTTCATCACTGGTCATATGATTGCTACAACCACTATCAAGAAACCAAACATTGTTTTTATGTTCAGAGGCACTTTGACAAGCAAAAAATAAACTCTGATCTCCTTTTCTTTCTTCCGAAACACTTGCTTGCTAGTTGTTCTTGTTTTTACAGTCTTTTTTTAAGTGTTCAAATTTTTGGCAATTATGACATTGATGTTTGCCTTTGAACTAACAATCTTTTTCCACATGACTGCTCCTTTTACAAATATTGCATTTTTGCTGCGTTTGTGACCCTTCTTCATCTTGTGATTTTTTATCATAATTAGATTGTCCTCTTCCTGCACTTCATTCTCTTCCTCTTCTTCCTCTTCATTGTCTTCCACCTCTTGAAGAATTGCTTTGATTAAAATTAAGCTTAGACTGAAACACATTCTCAACAGATTTTTCAGAGCGTCGTAACAATTTTCGTTCAAAAGATTTTAAAGAACCCATCAATTCTTGAATTGTCATTGTAGAAAGGTCTTTTGTCTCCTCTATAACAAAAACAATGGGATGAAATTTTTCAGGTAAACTAATCAGCACCTTTTCCACTATTTTCTTATCTTCAATTTGATCACCATATGTTTTCATTTGATTTACAAGTTCTGTAAATCTATCTGAAAATTCTTGCATGGTTTCATTCTCCTTAAAATTGATATTTTCAAAATCTCTTCTGAGATCTTGAAGTTTAGAGATTCTTACTTTAGAACTCCCTTTGAATTCGTTTTGAAGAATATCCCATGCCTCCTTTGCTTTTGTTGCACCAATAATTCTTGGAAAATTGAGTTGGACACTCCTTGTTGAATTTTTCCAAGAGCACCGGCATTTCTTTGTTGCTTTTCTTTTAATATTTTTTTTCCTGCGCTTGTGACAAATCTTCTATTGATTCGGGTTCTTCAAATCTTTTCTCTACTAGGTCCCATAAATCAAGAGAGATGAAAAGAGTTCTCATCCTTACACACCAAAAATCATAGTTCTCACCCTCAAAGAGTGACACGTATGATTGTTGTTGAATTGGTGTAATTGGTGCACTCATATTTCGCTTTGTTGATTATTATTCCAACAACAGATTTTCCTTTTTAATTTTTTCCGGTACAGTCCCTTTTTATCTTCAAGCTCTCATACCACTTTATGTTGGTTATTTGCTTGAATAACTTGTTTCAAGGAACAAACAAAACCAGAAAAATAAAAGAAAACAGAGCATGTATGACAGAGGAGAGAAGAAAGATTTATTTTATTTTTATTTGTATATACCCTTAGTCTTACAATTGAGACATATATATACTAGCTTCAATCCTTTAACAATAAGGACTTAATCTAATATGATTTAATCTTAAACTAGGATTCCGAATATGACTAAGATTAAGTAAACTTGAACATCATGTTAATTAACACTAAAACAATAAAATTATAGTAGGATGATATATTAATTGGAAGCATTGTAAATAGTCAATTTTCAGGACAAAAACAATTATCTTCAATCACCTACAAATCTTTAAGCTAGTAACAATATAATGTAGTGGACTCAATAGTCACAGGGATGGGCGGACCCAACTAAGACTTAGGAGGGTTTTTAGTCCCTTTAGACTCATAATTTTTTCTTTTATGTGTGACTGTTGGTATGAATTCAAATGCTATTGGTGTTAATGTGTAGGTGTACACAATAAGTAATATAATAATGAGTATCCAAGACCGTCTCCACATGGATTGATGTTATCGGATTTGCTACAACAATTTTAACAGTGCAGATTTTGTTCTAAATTAAAATAAAACAAGTAATAAAACTAATATACTAATTAAAATAAAAACGTAATAAATAAAATGCAACAAAGTAAATTAGCACGTCAAACTCAAGGATAAAACCAATAGAAATATAGAGTAGTTGAGTGAATAAACTCTCTTAATGGTTTTGACTATTTTTCTAATGTTTGGCTCGGTTGCTACAACATCTGCTATAGCACTGGGCAGAATTGTTATGTATCCTCAGCTATCGCATGTTGGATATCTTACATCTATATACAACCTAACAATGATCAGTTGTTATGTCAGCATAAGATATATCATTACACGCTTAGGTTCTATTTACCATACAAGGTGAATCCATATGTCTAGTTCATCACTAATTTTATATTAAGCATGACCCTTTTGGGATCAAGTTAAACTCAATCCAGGAAACCTAATCTAAAACGAAGTATTGTTATGATATACTCCACCAAGATAGGCCATTTTGTGACTCTTTCTTAGCTAGTATCATTAAATGGGTGATCAGCCGAAATAATGAATAAAAATAAATACTATAAAAAAAATGCTACAGCAAACACATAGCAACACATATTTTTAATCAATAAACCATCAAGATTATTTATCACTCAACCACAAATAAATTTAGTTCATAATTTGCAAAAGAAAAATGAAGAACAAATTTTCAGTCGTCAAACACATTCTCATGACTAAAAGTAAACAAGAAAACAAGAGAAGAATAAGAATGACTGAGTTCCCAATTGATTTTTGCAAATTCTCCTCTTGTGCAGCCCTCAATCTCTCTCTTGAATCTTGTTTTTTTTTTCTTTGTGGTTTTTCTCTTTAGGTGACGGCTCCCCCCTTTCCTTATGATGTGTGCTCCTTTTATAGTTGAAAATTAGGGTAAACGGAAGCCTAAGTCGCGTGTCTTCCAGATTAGGAAACCGTAGATCGCAATATTCTACAAAATTTTCTCTGTCGTTTTTCTAGGATTGCTACAGCAACTGCACTGTTCCAGACTTGATTCCATTTTTCTATCATCTTGTTCTTTTTCATCTTTTGTAAGCCTATTGCATCAGCATTCCTTCCCTGAAATTTGAGCTTTCGGACACCTACAATTATACATATGGTTTAAGCACACAAATTATTCTAAATCAAACAAAATTTATTAAGAATAAACCAAGATGAATGATTATGAAAAATATAATTTATTAAGAATAAACTAAGATGAATAATTATGCAAAATATAACAAAAATGCAATGAAAACGCATCATTTACTCTCTAAGTATTATTGATTTAAGTCTAGAAGTGTCATGATAACTCTCATTTCATAGAGTTATCGGCGACCCAACAAAACAATGTGTTCAATGTCATTTTCAAAAGTAACCTTGAAGATGAAAAAAAAGTAAAATACATTCGGTAGAAATACATTCCATAAACTTAAAATTAAGTAATGGATGATCATTTTTATTATTTAATTCGTTTGATTATTTTAATTTTAAGAGTAAATTAGGTGATCTTGTTGATTTTTTTTGTTTAAAGAAAAAATGATAAACTCTACAAAGTTGATTTAATTAATATATAAGAGCATAAATATTATAATGTATATAAAAAGAAAAGATTATTCTGAGGGAAGTTGATTCTTTTGGTTGTTGTTGTTGTTGTTGTTATTATTATTATTATTATTATTATTATTATTATCATCATCATCATCATCATCATCATCATCATCATCATCATCATCATCATCATGATGTTGTTGTTGCTGATATTATTATTATTTTGTGAGATGGTGGAAGAAAATTATTCACTTTGAAACTTAATACTGTATTGGAAAATATGAAAAGTAAGAAAAAAGTTGTTTTCTTATTTCATTTGTTAAAAATGTAAAATGAATTTTACATTTTCAAGAATATTTTCAAAAATAATTTACCAAACACGTATTTAGTGTTTTCTGAATTCGGAAAATAGAAAACAAGATTTGAAAATAATACCAAACGCACCCTTACTCTTTCGCTTTCTTAGGTACAAACAAACAAAAACCAAACTGAAGAATTTGTCACTCAAAATAGTTCAACCCTATGAGATAGGAATCAAGACAATCATTTGTAGAAAATACTTGAAAAACACTCAATTAAATATTTAGTAATTAATCGTGAAAATAATTGACCGTAGCAAGTAGGAAGAATCACATTAAACTATGTCATAAATTGACCTAACGGCTTGTTGTTTATTACAATTTTCAAATACTCATAACTCACCTAAATTTTCTATGGAGACCGTGAAAATGACTTGATACGTCAATTTCACTTGAATCTTTTCTTGTAGAAAGAAATAAACCTTTTTAGAGAGGAGGTGGAAAAAAAAATTAATAGGTCATTCACCAAACGATTTATTTGATAGAATTGTTGTAGTATGATTAATTTAATTGAGCACGCAGCCTAAAGCAACACAAATAGTTAATGAAATGGAAGAGAAGTTGAGACTTGCATTCAAAAGCTCACACCTTACATTTTAATGGAAGAGAATTTGGTCTGGTGTGCAAGATAAGAGCCACTCAATTAGCCTAGGACACTTGCCAAACATAACCCACAAAGGGGCTCTCATTCTTCTGATTTGGAAAACCCTCAATGGTGGACGTAGGCAAGTCATCCTTGGCTAGCAAAGCAAAGCTCTTCATCTTCATACAAGACCCCTCTTCCTCTAAATTCATTTCAAATGTCACTAAGTTTGAATTTGCTGCTTGCGATTTCTGCATTGTCAAACATGTATTTATAGCCATGCATGAAGAAAAACGTTTTGAGGAGATTAGCTTGGATCCCTGCTTTCCCATTGACCTAATGAAGCATCGAATGTATTCTTGGGAATACAACACGCACGGGACCAACTAATAAACATCCATCAATTGTTCGTTCTGCATTTTTCTTTGCTAGGTGCTGCTTTCATGTGTTGACATGCTGCATAAACGGAATGAAAAAGAAGCAAAGACTTCGTCATCATGAGGGAATCAAAACAAGAAGCTTATTGATGAAGCAACTTGCTGTGAATGATCTGTTAATTTATATTGACCTTTCAATTCTTTCAAAGGATAAAAATGATATTCATAACCATTTGTCTAATCTAATTGGAGACACGTGCAAGCGCTGACCAACAGAATATTTGAAAAGGATATGACTTGGTAAAAAAAGATAGTGAAAGCATTGAAGTTGAAAAAGAATAGTTTTGGCCCCGAGATTAATTATTCAGTTTAGTATTTGGTTCATTTTCAGTTGCTTTAGATAACAATTAACTAACTAATTTTTGCTGTTGTTCTTTTATTTTGATAAGCCTTCACCATGAACTTGTATCTGTTTCTTTCTCTATTGTAGCTGAATAAAAATAGTAATCTTAGAGTTTTATTGATCTTATATATACAATTTTTAATCCTACTAATTTACAATTGCCAAAGTTTTAAACTCTTCTATGAAAGCTGGTATAAACTATAAGAATACAGTTGACCAAAAATGATAATACAATTGATGTCAGTCGGCCATATTTGCGACTCCATGCTCTGCTCCACACAAGCAGAACCAGATGAAATTACAGAGACCTAATTGGTTTATGGCTTCCGATAAGCCTTACAAAAATATATCATCTTCGGTAGAAATTTAACTTAAGCTGGATAAGCAAGTCAAAAAACCAACAATTCTTGATCAAACACCTGCCATGCAGTTCCAACAATTCTTGATCAAACACATGCCATGCGTACAGTCAACTGTACAAATAGGCGAATAGGGTCATTGTTATAGCAGAGTCATTGGGGTACAAGGCATTAGGGCTTTGAATGGAATCATGTTCAATCTCATATCTCAATCAGCCACCAGTCACTAAGCAACGATACTAAGTTTCAGCAAAAGTTCTCCGTCGCAGAAGGGTAGGTAGGTGAACAACATTTAACATTTGCGCTTTAACAATTAGGAGTTTCAATTGTAAATTTTTGAATTCATGGGCAGTGATCAATTTGAAACAAACAGTCACCATTGACAGCAAAGTAAATGTTACATAGCAGATGTCATTGTACGTTAAACTTCTTCCACCATGTGTCACGAGCTGTTTTAGAGTCTTATTCGTCTGGGGTAGTTGTTATAGTCAGAATAAATCTTTGGTTTTTATTTACTTGCTGACTTATTGCTATTTACTTGCAAAAGTGGTCCACTAAGTCAGCACTTGTGCTATCTTTTAGCTATGTTTTCATTATTTTCCGTTGAAGTTTTTGTGTAAATTCAGAGTCCAGAAGTGAATGAAGCCAGTAGATTAATTTCCTTCAGATTTTATAAGTATTGGAGACGTTTGTCTTCCTTGAAATAGACCAAGTTTACTTCTTTATTCTTTGTTTAGTTGTCTAGTACAATTGGGAAACAAAAGCAAACGATTCTGGAAGGCTTTAATTCCTTAAATAGACCAATTACAAGGTAAGTAACATGGTCACGTAACAAAATGGTATCAGAGCAAGGCATGGAGAAACCACGATTGAAAAGCTTAGAGACTGAAGAATGAATGAATGGTCAAGGAAATGCAAGAGATGTTCTCAGCAATGAATGCCCGACTTGATCCAATGTCTAGTAGCCGAGCTCGTGAGCAAGGTGAATGTTATTATAATGCAGCACATAGTAGCGGTGGAAAAAGAAACACTAGTGGAGGAGGCAGCCAAGAAATTTTCTTCAATAGTCATCTCCCTAGAACAATCAAGTTGGACTTCACTTGCCTCAATGGATCAGACGATCCTACAAGGGCAAATTGATTTGCTATAATTTTCCCAGAGAACATAAGAAGGGAAAGGATAATGTGGTTGCAAATGCATTATCTAGGCGGAAGGAAAATGGTAAAATTATGCAATTTCAGCCTCAGTTTCTGATTGGCTAAGGTCCATCCAAGAAGAAGTGTGCAGTAATTCAACTTTGCTGCAGTTGGTAAATTGTTTGAACAGTGAGAAACTGTAGGGCCCTGGAAATATCAAGATGGAGTTCTTTATTTCAGAATCGAATTTATTTGGTAGCAGATTGATCTTTAATGCTTGCAACTTTAAATAAAATACATTGAAGCACACATGAAGGGTACCACAAGACTTTGCAGATGGTGAGATTAGTATTTTATTGTGTAAGAATGAGAAAAAAGTAAGAGAATTCATCAAACAGTATAATACTTGTCAAAGACAAAAGGCTGAAAATGTAGCTCCAGCAGGAGTTCTCCATCCATACCTTTGCAGGTATGGACTAACGTCTTAATTGATTTCATTGATACCCTCCCTCATTCTAAAGGGAAGACAAGCATCTTTCTAATTGTCGATTGATTGTCCAAATATAGCCACTTCATTCCAATATCCCATCCTTACACAACTGCAATCATTGTCCTCAAGTGTGCTTTGAACAAGTCTTAGAATTATAAGGCGTGTCAAAAGTATTGTGTGTGGCTGAGACTCAACATTACAAGCTTGTTTTGGAAAGAATAGGAAATTCCAAAAGAATAACACCATGAAGTTTATCCCCGAAGTGAATTGATTAAGTCTTCTCTGTAAGTGAACCAACTTCAATTTCAGCTCTGCTTATCATCACCCATAAACCGACAGACGAATGGAGGTAGTGAACAAGATAATTAAGATGTATCTATGGCTCCTCACTAGCCACAAACCAAAACAATAGGTCAAATGAATTCCATAGGCAAAGTTTTGCTACAAGACCAACATTCACTCATCAACGAAGCAGATCATATGGCAAACCACCATTCACATTATTGACTTATGTTCCATGAACTACTCGGGCGGAAGGTGTTGATCATATGCAAAGGAGCAAAAGATGAAGTAACTGAAGAATTAAGCGAGCAGATGTCTTGTGCCCAGAATCGTATGAAGAAGAAATATGAAGCCAAGCACAGTAATAAAAGCTTTGAAAGAAACCTTAAGTTATCGCCAAGGTTTTTTATGGAACTTATGAAATCATGCCGAAGGTGGGACCTGTGGCATATAAGTTGAAGTTACCAGAAGGCTTTAAAATACATCCTGTCTTCCACATATCCTTACTGAAAAAACGAATTGGCTCTCATATGGTGGCTGATTTCAATCTTCCAATAGTTTATGAAGTTGAGGACTCATATGTAACACTAATTGTGTTTGTTTTCATTATTATTATATATCTCTTTTATAGAATATAGTACTTACGATATTGATACTTAAGGATATTTAAATTTATTTTTTTATCCTATTTAACAATTTATTTGATACCTAATTAAATAATAAGGAAAATAAATCCCTAATGGGTAAGGGTATTAAAAGGCCTGACTTATTAATACTCCTCTTACTAGTTGTTCTTCAAAAACCTTAGAGGTTAATTAAAAAAAAAAAGAATACAACAACAAGCACAAGAGTAAACTCATGTTTTTGAATAAGATGAGGGAAGATTCTGATTGTATTTCTAGTTTTCCATTAAAGAAATTATAAAGTTTTGATTTTGTTTTGAAGGTAGGTAAGAATTTATAATCCTTTGAACTTCTAGTTCTATTTGTAATTTTATGTGATTGATTGAATGATTTTATGTATGCTACATTGATAAAATTGTGAAAGCATGATTATATATTGATTTATGTTCTTAAAGAGTGAAAATATTGCTATTATGTTATCTTGAAAATTGTGAATAGTATAGATTGAATGTTATGCGACTGTTGTTTTCATTGAGTCTCATCCGTAAAACTTTATAACTCAATAAACCAGTCATGTTTATCTTTTTACCCATATATTCATTGTTTAAAACTTATTGTATATTAATTGCAATGAATTTTTGAAGTTGGAACACTAGTGTTAGAAAATTTTGATTTTCAACAACAATTCTTACTTCTATAATTTATTTCATAAAAACAAACTCTAAAAATTCTAGCATTTTTTATTATTGTACATATAAATTTCTAGTTTCTATATATTTAATTTTGTAATTTTTGGTTTTATATAAAAATCATTAAAAATCATAGAATTAGGCTACCGCAATCTTGGAAACTATTTTCTAGAATTGTAAGGGCTGATATTGAAGCTGAGTTTGGGTTACTTTCTCATCACTAGATGCCTGACAACTTTTAGTTCTGATTTCTTATTTGTTTCCTCTAATAGACAAAACTTGAATTACTATTTTTGAACATATGTGTAAATAAAGTTATGAATTTTTAAATCAGTAGTCCTTTGTTTATATCATCTTTGGGTAGTTTTGATGTTTTTATAGAAAACTAGTTTTTAGAGTTGTTTGTGAACTCTAATTAATCTTTTAAATTTTATATTAAATGCCTACATGTTCACAATAGCTTTTTGTGATACTTGTGAGATTTTCGGCATAGTTATAAATTGTTAGAAATCAGTTCCTAAAAGATTATCAAACGTAGTTTAGTGAATTGATGTCCTTAAATAAGAGTTAGTGGTTTAAGGATATTTGGGTTGTCCTATCAAAGTTAGAATTGAATAAGATATTGATAAGAATTTTATCTTGATAAATATAGGCCAAGAACTCATGTGATTGGGGTTATTATTGATTGTTCAAATAGAGGGAAGTGAATTCATACATAATGTTTATTATAGTTATATATGTAAATGTGTATAAAAAGAAGAATGTTGTTCATATGGAGTGGCATTTTATGGTTTTGAAGTTATTTTAGTCCTATAATTTATGATAATAAATTATATTTTGATTAAAAGATTATTTAAAATGTTTTATTAAATTGTTTTAAAAATGAATTTAAAATGATTGTCTTTCCATAAATTGTTTTCTTTAAAAATATTTGTAAAGCTTTGCCAATTCAATGATTGTAGTTGAAAGACTGAAAACTGTATTTTGGCTCATTATCCATAATTACAATTACTTATATAACCTTATTGCTAGTTGTGTTGTGTGCACCTATTGATAGTTATTGTAGGGTAAAGTACTCTTATTGAACTACTAGCCGAGTCACCGAGAATACAGATGACACTATATGGCATAAGCAAATTGAACAAATGAAAGGTTTTGTTGATAAATGATTTCTTAAATGATTATTTATTGAAAACAATTATTACATTATGACTTAACTGATTTTTACTATTATCGTGCATATGTAATTAGATTATGAAGTGATTATTGGTTTCTAATTATACTACTTCATTATGACTACTATGTGTTTTATCATTATTAGTAATCTTATGCATGAGTTTCCTTACCAAGTTGACGGATTACCATTCGTCTCCAATATTCCGAAGATTGATTTTAGAGATTTGGACTTTTGGGTTTAGAAAAGAGGATTTGGTAGCTCAAAGCTTTGGCGTTTTATTGATAAGTAAATTGTTGCTGCTTTAGTTATTATTTAGAGTTGAATTTTGTCTTAAAGAATAATTGTTATTATTATTGTTTCAGAGACTATGGTCCGACGATGGATAACATTGACTTTTTTTTGGAATAGTAATAAGATTAATGATAGAATGTTTCATTCCAACTCTTCTTGGGATTCTTGGGTGAATTTAGGGTGTTACATTTGTGGTATCAGAGAAAAAGTTATAAGACTTTGTAGACATTTCAGTCAATGATCAATAACTTAAGATTAAAATCCTATAGAGGTCTTACATACGTTTAGGACTGTGGTGATTTATGATAGGTAAAATAAGTAGTTGATTATAGGTATGTCGAAAAATTATTTTTATTTTTATTGATTGATTTGCATGAATGATTTCAATGTTTCACATTTTTGCTCTTAGTGCAGAGTTTGATTTTCAAGTCATCAATTTACTTGTATGTGTGTATATGATTTTTTTCTACATTTTGAAAGAAATGCTTATTCAATTTCTTTATATGTATACGTTCGATGACCAATGGGATAATACCACCTAAAAATGATTCTAGTGAAACACTACCACATGAGAGTTATTGAGTGACTCGTTGGGTAGTTGGCCCTCAAAATAGGAGTGGTACTGGTACTGCTCTACTGTGACGAATGAGGTTCAAACAAGTAATTTGCAAGGAGTAGTTAATAAAGAAAACCCCACCCCTTCATGAAATGGCCCGAAATACTAACCCAATAATACAAATGTTATTTTTGGGATGGGATAGTTAACAACTTATCATGCTAGCGTCATCTATTTCTCTAAGGAGATTGTATTTAAAATTTCTATAAAAAAAAAGAATTCGGTTTCAAGTCAACCGAAAAAATTACAGAAGGCTGATATCTGTACTTAAGGTTAATAAGATGTTAACAAAAGGATGTGAGGGTATTTTAGCTTACGTAGTGAACGATAATAATGGTGAGGCTTCCCTTGGGGATATTTGGATGGTTAGGGATTTTTATATGTATTTCTTAAGTATTTTCCTGATTTTCCTCATGATCGAGAAATTAAATTTTCTATTGATTTATTGCCTGGCATTGCTCCTATCTCCAAAGCATCTTACCATATGACACCTCTTGAATTGAAGGAATTAAAAGTTCAACTGCAGGAACTTCTTGATAAGGGTTTTCATTTGCCCTAGTGTATCTCATTGAAGAGGTCCGATATTTTTCATAAAGAAAAAAGATAGTTATATGTGGTTATGCATTGACTACCAACAATTAAATTCAATTACCATAAAAAACGAATGCCCTCTTCCGTGCATCGATAATCTTTTTTATCAACTGGAAGGTGCAACAATATTCTTTAGAATTGATCCACAGTCTGGGTATCATCAACCAAAAGTGAAGATGAGGATACGCCTAAGACAACATTCCAAACATAGTATGGGCATTATGAGTTCCTTATGATGCCTTTTAGGTTAATCAATGCTCCAGCAGCTTTGATGGACTTGATAAATAGTCTTCCAACCAATTCTTGATCGATTTGTCATTGTTTTCATCGATAACATTTTGGTATACTAAAAAATCGTAGAGGAGCATGAGGAACATTCAAGGCGGTTCTTTAAATACTTTGAGAAAGGAAGCTCTATCCAAAGTTCAAGAAGTATGAGTTCTATCTCGGCCAAGTAGTTTTTCTAGGGCATGTTGTTACTAAGGAGGGCATTTATATTGATCCAACTATGGTTGAGGCCGTATAATTTGGCCAAAACCTTCTAATACTACTAAGATTAGAAGCTTTTTGGGTTTGGCTAGCTATTATAGGTGATTCGTGACTAGATTCTCTAGTCTATTAACAAAATTAACTTGGAAGAATACTAAGTTTGAATGGAGTGAAAAATGTGAGAACGACTTTAGAGAATTGAAAAATATATTGGTTTTTGCTTCTATTTTTAAGGTTCTTTTTAGTGATGATGGCTATATCATTTTTGATGATGCTTCTAGAAAATGATTGGTATGTGTATTAATGCAACATTGGTAATATAGTTGCGTATGCATCTCAACAGTTAAAGAGTTATAAGCAAAATTATCCAATTGATGATTTAAAGTTAGCAGTCGTGGTTTTTATTTTAAAGATTTGAAGACGTTATATTTATGGTGAAACTTGTGAAATATATATAGTCTACAAGAGTTTGAAATACTTGTTCACCAAAAAATAATTGAACTTGAGATAGAAGAAATGGTTAGAACTGGTGAAAGATTATGATTGCTTGATTAACTATCATTCTGGTAAGGCAAATGTAGTGGCTAATGGCCTTAAAAAAAGTCATCGGGTTGCTTAGCTTGTTTGATTACTACTCAAGGTCACCTACTAGATAATTTGAAAAAGATAAGGAGTGAAGTTATTTTACATGGGCAGACTGAGGTTTTATCTCATTTGAGGATTTCGCCTACCTTGATTGATCAAATTAAGGCCGCATAGAGTAAGGATCCATCATTCAGAAATACTTTTAAGGGAGTGAAAACTGGATGTTTTAAGTTTATACTTGATGAAAATGGTGTTTTGTAGTTTAGGCAAAGACTTTGTGTATCAGAAGAGAATGAGTTAAAAAGGGAGATTATACAACAGGGCCACCACTAAGGTTTTAGTGTTCATCATGTAAGTACTAAAGTGCATCGAAACTTGAAGCAAAATTTTTTGTGGAGGAACATAAAGGTAATATTACTGTTTACGTTTCAAAATGTTTAGTGTGTCAACAAATGAAGATTGAGCATCAATGACCTGCAAGGTTTCTTCAGTCAATCCTTATCCTAGAGTGGAAGTAGGAGCACATCACCATAGATTTTGTGAGTGGATTGCCTCGCGCGAGGAAAAATTGTGACTCAATATGGCTTGCTATGGATCGATTTACCAAGTCATCACACTTTTTCCAATAAAGAGTACTAAAAAATTTTGGAAACTAAAATAATTTTTTACAGATGAGATAGTGAGATTACATGTTGTGCCATTGTCCATTGTATCATATAGAGATCCACGATTCACTCTTAATTTTTGGGGTGATTTACATAAAGAGTTTGGGACAAAGCTGAGTTTCAGCACTGCCTTCCATCCCCGAACTTATAGATAGTAAAAAAGGACAATCCAAGCTCTTCAGGACATGTTACGAGCTTTTTGTTGGAATTAGTTGGTAATTAGGAAGAATATTTGCCATTAGTGGAGTTTAAATGTAATAATAACTTCTACTTTAGCATAGACATGGCGTTTTTTGAAGCTTTACATGGGAGGAAGTGTAGGTTATCTATTTGTATGGACAAAGTTGGGGAAAGGAAACTATTAGGGCCAGAATTAATTCATATTAGTATAGAAAAAATTAAGTTGATATGAGGGCATCTTTGTATAGCTCAGAATAGAAAAAAGCGTTATGTTGATCGACGTATACGTGATTTGGGTTCTAAGTTGGGGATTATGTTTTCTTAAAAGTCTCACCATGGAAAGGAGTTTTCCGTTCAAGAAGAGAGGTAAACTTAGCCCTAGGTTTATTGGGCTTTTTGAGATTCTAAAGAGAATTGGCATAGTGGCCTTTCAAGGCTTCACTTCCATGTGTTATTATTGATGAAGTACATGGCTGATCCTTCCCATGTCTTGGAATACCAACCTATCCATATGTCAAATGATATTTCATATGAAGAGCAACCAATAGATGTCCAGGACAAGAAGGAACAAGTTTTAAGGGGAAAAGTTATACCTTTACTGAAAGTTCACGGGGCGAATCATTCTATAGAGGAATCTACTTAGGAATGAGAGGTGGAGATTAAGGAGAAATACCCTCAAAATTTTCAAGAATAAGGTGAGGTTCTAAATTTTGAGAACAAAATTTCTCTTGAAGAAGGGGAGAAATTGTAACACCCATTGTCTTTGTTTTTACTGTTATTACTATATATCTATTTTATAGAATATAGTACTTAGGATAGTGATACTTAAGGGTGTTTTAATTTTTTTAATCCTATTTATCAATTTATTTGATACATTTTTAAATAAGGAAAATCAATCCCTAATGGATAAGGATATTAAAAGGCTTGGCTTATTAATACTCCTTTTATGTTATTTTATTACTCAAAAACCCTAGAGGCAAATAAAGAAAAGAGTAGAGCAACAAACACAAGAGTAAACTCATGTTTTTTAATAAGAAAAGGGGAAGATTTTAATTGTATTTATGTTTTTCCCTTAAAGAAGTTCTTGAGCTTTGATTTTGTTTTCAAGGTAGGTAAGAATTTATAATCCTTCAAAGTTCTGGTCTTGTTTTTGATTTTATATGATTAATTGAATGATTTTGTGTGTGGCGCATTGATAGATTTGTGAAAGCATATGGATTTATATTGTTAACGATTGGAAATAGTGCTATTATGTTATCCTGAAAATTGTCAACAATATAAATTGAATGTTATGCAACTATTGTTTTCATTAAGTCTTATCTAAAACTTTATAATTAATTAAACTGGACATATTTATCCTTCTATCCATATGTTTGTTGTTCAAAAATTCATTGTATATTAATTGTAATGATTTTTCAAATTTAGGACACTGGTGCTGGAAAATTTTAATTTGAGCAGCAATTCTCATTTGTATAATTTATTTCATAACAATAATGACATCTGAAAATTCTAGAAAATTTTGTTATTGTACAAATATTTGTCTAGTTTATGTATATTTATATTTGTAATTTTGGGCTTTATATGTAAATCATTAAAAATCATAGAATTGGATTGCCGTAATCCTAAAAATTATTTTCCATAATTCCGAGGGCTGATATTGAAGCTAGTTTAGGTTACTTTCTCATCATAAATGCTTACAATTTTAATTCTAATTTGTTATTGTTTCTTCTAATAGTCAAAACTTGAATTACTATTTTTGAACATATGTAACTAAATTTATGAATTTTTGAATCAGCAGTCATCTACTTTTATCATCACTGGATAATTTTGATGTTTTTGTGGAAAACAAGTATTTAGAGATGTTTGTGAACTCTGATTAATCTTACTAAATTCTATACTGAATGCCAACATGTTCACGATAGCTTTTTGTGATCCTTGTGATTTTTCCGACATAGTTATAGCTTATTAGATTTCAGCTCCTATAAGACAATTGAGTGTAATTCAGTGAATTGATGTCCTTAAGTAAAAGTTAATGGTTTAAGGATTTTTGGGTTTTCCTATCAAGGTCAGAATTAAATAAGATATTGATGAGAATCCTATCTTGATAATTATAGGCCAAAAGTGAGCTCATGTGATTGGGGGTATTGTTAATTGCTCGGATCAAGGTAAGTGAACTCATGCATAATGTTTATTATAGTTATATATGTAAATAAATATGAAAAGAATAATGTTGTTCATGTAAATTAGCATTTATGGTTTTGAAGTTATTTTACTCTTATAATTTATGATAATAAAATATATTTTTATTAAAAGCTTATTTAAAAGTGTTTTCTTAAATTATTTTAAAATTGACTTTAAAATAATTGTCTTACCATAAATTGTTTTCCTTAAAAAAATTGTAAAGTTTTGTCAATTCAATGTCTTACGAAAGCGTTTTGTCGAAATATTACTAAATGATATTGAAAGATTGAAAACTATATTTATAGTTTTGGTTCATCATCTGTAGTTACTGTTATTGATATAACCCAACAACAAACTGTTTTGTGTGCACTTACTGACTATTATTGCAGGGTAAAGTACCATGGCTAAACTACTTGTCAGGTCACGGTGAGTACAAGCGACATATTGAACTATTGGTCTGGTCATTAGGAATACAAGTGAAATTACGTGGCATGAGCAAATTGAGCGAATGAAAGGTTTTAGTGATAAATAATTTTTTAAATGATATTTATTGAAAACAATTATTACATTATGGCTTCAGTGATTTTTAATATTACCATACATATGTAATTAGATTCTAAAGTAATTACTAGTTTCTATTTATGATACTTCGTAATGATTATTTTGTATTTTATTGTTATTAGCAACCTTATGCATGAGTTTGCTTACCGAGTTGACGGCTCATTACTCGTCTCCAATATTTTGCAGATTGATTTTAGAGATATGGGCTTTTGGGTCTAGCGAAGAGGATTTGTTAGCTGAAAGCTTTGGCGTTTTCTTGATGAATCAATTGTTGCTACTTTGGTTATTATTTAGAGCTGAATTTTGTTTCAGAGAATTACTGTTATAATTATTGTTTTAAAAACTATGGTTCGACTATAGATAATATTGATTTTCTTTTATGAATAGTAATAAGATTAATAAAGGAGTTTAAATTTCCAAATTCCTTTTGGGATTCTTCGGTGAATTTGGGATGTTATATCAAATTTGCCAATGCCTTAACCAATTCTTGATAGGTGTACAAGAATAATGAACGATGAAGTTCTAACTCATTGGCAAGGATTATCACATGCTGAAGCAACTTCAATCTCTCAATAGTTTCTGAAGTTGAGAACTTAAGTCTGCCAATGCCTTAAGCTATTCTCGGTGGGCATACAAGAAAAAAGAAAGATGAAGTTTTGGTTTATTGGTAAGGATTATCACCTGTTGAAACAGCTTGGGAGAATGACAGTCACTTGTAGATGCAGATGAGGGTTTTAGATTTACATCCTTAAGGGCAAGGATGCTTTTAAGGAGAAATGAATGTCACGTGAACTGTTGTAGAGTCCTATTCATCAAGGAGAGTTGTTGTTATAGTCAAAATAAATCTTTCGTTTCTATTTACTTGTATAGGTGGTCAATTAAGTCCCTATTTGTTGCTATTTACTTGAAGAAATGGTCAACGAAATAGAAGATCCTATAAGTTGGGTTTATAGGGCTGAGCAATTTTTTGAGCTATATCATAATGTGATCTTAGCTTCATTTAATTTAGATGTGATGCACAACTGTGGCTCCAGTTAATGAGAAAAAAAACTTCTTTCGTTACATAGGAGGTCTTCAAGTGAAGATTTCATAACAGGTATGGTCCAACTTAATTTCAAGATTTTTTTAGGATCTAACAAAATTGTAACGGCTAAGTTCCGTCAGGGATTACCACACCCAATTTA
This sequence comes from Citrus medica, assembly GCA_002013955.2. Lineage (NCBI taxonomy): Eukaryota > Viridiplantae > Streptophyta > Magnoliopsida > Sapindales > Rutaceae > Citrus > Citrus medica. Next base: position 131,073 of record MKYO02027553.1, on the reverse strand, counting down.
GAAAGGTTTTTGATAAGGACATGAAGATTGTCCCCAACACAATAAGCTAGCTTTTTCGTAAGTAGTTTGAAAGACAATCATCAGAACTTATGTACAAGCATGCTGTCCTTTAATTCTTTCTACTGCAATTGCATTGGCAAGATTATATGAGTCTCATAACCTAAATAATAGGTGTGTGAGCAATAATGAAATTAGACAGCCTACATACCACATAATCACTGTGCATAACCAAAATTATAGCCTAATGGCAGTGAAGAAGTTGAATCTAGTTTAATTGAAGGAAACACAAGACAAAGGGCTTTGCTTCAATTGCGATGAAAAATTTATCCTAGGTTAGAGGTGTAAAAGTTATTTTTTACTGAAGGCTATTGGCCAGATAAGGAAAATTATGTTTCTACAAAAGAGAGATGAGAGATATATACAACTGAAGCATTACTGGAGGTGCCTCTTCACGTTATTTATGGATCCAGGATCCCTCAAACCATGAAGGTGCATAATTTTTTAAACAATAAAGATGTTGAAATGATGGGGATTAATTCTACTAGAGAAGAGCAATTTGAGGTGGTTGTTGTAGATAGAGAAAAGTTCCAGTGCTGGGCTTTGTAAGTGTGTACGTATGACTATTCAAATAATTCCAATCCTTGTTGATCTCTCTATGCTTCCTTTATCCTAGGAGCTCAATGGTTGAGGACATTGGGGCCTATAATTTGGGATTTTTCCAAATTATCTATGCAATTCAAGATTAAGGGGAAAGAAGTAAAGCTGAAAGGTTTGGCACCTTCAATAGATAAAATTGTCGATGAAAAAGAAATTCAAAAGGCATTAAATAAAGAGAAAGATGAAGCAAAAATAAAAACATATTTCCTCTCATTAATAGCTGATAACTCTATGAAATGAGAGTTATCATAATATTTTTAGAATTAAATCAAAATTACTTAGAGTAAATAATGTGTTTTTATTTTATTTTAGTTATATTTTGCATGAACATCCATTTTAGTTTATTTTGTGCTTAGATTATACGCATGATTGTCGGTGACTAGAAAACTCAAGTTTTAGGGATGGAATACTGCTGCAACAAGCTTGCAGAGGAATGAAAACAAGTTTGAATTAGAGAAGATGCTTTATTCGTTGCTGTAGCAATCCTGGAGCAATGATAGATTGGATTTCGCATGCAATAACTAAAAGATTGCAATATGAAGTTTCCAAAAATGGTAGATATGCGCCACATGCTTTTAGTTGCCCTAATTCCAAGTTATAAATGAGCACGCATGAAAAGAAAGAGGGGAGAGCCGTCACTTAAGGAAAAATAATAGAGAAAAACAAAGAGAAATAGAAAATAAGAGAGATTTGAGGGCTGCAACAGAGGATTCAAGGAGAAAAAGAATGAGAGATCGCAAGATCAAGCTGACTTTAATTCCTTATCTTATTTTCTGTTTTTTTTTAATTTATGATAATGCACTTGATGGCTAAAACAATTTTATTTATTGTCCTAACGCAAATCATGAACTAAATTTTATTGTAGTTTAGTGATAAATAATCTTAATGGTTATTTGACTCATATATATGTGTTACTCTGAATTTGCTATAACATTTTATCTTGATTTTACTTATTGCAATTTCATGTTTCAACTGACCACCCATTTAGTGGATACTAGCTAAGAAAAAGACTAAAAAATGTCTGACTTAGTGGAACAAATTAACACAATACTTGGTTTTAGATTGAGTTTCCTAAGTTGAGTAATTTTGACTTGAATAGAGTCATGTTTGATCTAAAATTAGTGAAGAATTAGACTTAAGGATTCATCTTCTAGGGTAATTGGAATCGAGAACGTTTAATGCTATATCTAATGTTATCATAACAATTAGTCACTGTTAGGTTGTATTAGGTCTAAGATATCCAAAAGGCGACAGATGAGGATGCATGAGGAATTCTGCTCAGTGCTGTAGTAGATATTGTGGCAACAGAATCTTAATTAGAAAAACAGTCAATACCATTAAGAAATTTAAAGAACTTAAATTAAAATTTTATAATGCCATAAGGTTCAAGTTATATATTCAAAATAAGTAAATATTTGTTAGTTTTAAGCGTTAGATTTGATGTAGACATATAAATTATTAAGATTAGGGAAAGATGATTGTATAATTAGTGGACAAGGTAAAAAAATGCCAAAAGTAATAAGATTGTTTTTACATTGATTACCTTTACATCATAGGCGGTTAAGTAATATAAGCTTTAGCTAAAATAAGAGTGTTAAAAAAAACTATTTTTTAGGATGCAAATATCCCTATCCTAAAAGGAAATGTACATAAAATAAAAGGGTACTAAGGAAACAATTGTAATCGTTTGTCCATAATTAGCATTCAACAAACTTCTCTGTGATAGATTGATTCAGTGATATGTTTACAAGAAAAAAGCACCAAATAACCCACAACTACAACATATCACATCACCTCAATTATGTTATGCATTTCCATTTCAGCACATTCTGTTATGTATATACGGTCATGCATGCTTTTAGTTTGATCTTAGCCAATAACAAATTCAGCTTATGAAAATAAACAATATAAATACTCTACTTGTATCAAATTTTTTGTAATGAAAAGGAGAATCTTTTTAGATCAAAAAAATGTCCTATCATTTTCTTTGTTTCCAAACTGAAGCATATAAGCAAATTTAAACTTTTCTTTCATGGTATCATAGCCAGATATGGCTAGCTCAAGTAATCAAAACACATAGAATGCAAATCAACCTTCACAAATTACTTTTTTCTTTTATTACTCCAATAAAGCTTGATCAATTGAATTATGTGATATGCAAATCTCAAGTTCTTTCTTCCATAAAAGGTAATCGGCTTGAAGGATACATCAATAGAGATTTGCCAGCACCAGAACAATATATTTCTCGTCGAGAAGGTGATGGATCTTCTCGACAAATTGAGAATCTTGCCTATCTGAATTGGTGAGCTCAAGGTCAACAACTTCTCAACTGGTTAGTCTCTTTACTAAGTGAAGGTATTATCAGTCTTATTCTTAATCTAAATTATTTATTTACTGTTTAGCAAACAATTGAAAAGAAATTTGGAGTTCATTCACAGACTAAAGTTCTTCAACTGAAATATGACATGAGTTTACTTACAAAAGATTCATTGAGTGTGGAGGATTATTGTTTGAAAATGAAAGTTATGGCTAACAAATTAGCATGTGCTAGCAGTCCATTATTAGAAAAGGATTTGATATCACAAATCTTAAATGGTTTAGGGTTTGGTTATCTTGATGTAACTACTTTTTTATTACTAGTACTAATATGAAATTTGATGATGCCTATACATTATTGTTAACTCATGAATCTCGATTAGAACAAGCTCAAAAGGATCAGAATGTTAGCAACCTATTTAATGCCAATTATACATAAATGAGAGGCAATGCTAAAAGAAGAAGTTTTGAATAGGGATGGCAAAAAAATCGGGACCCGGCCTGCATCCGCAAGGATCTGGATTTGAAAAACTAAAATCCGCACGGATCTGGATCTAGATCTGAATGCACTTGCATTCGGAAAACCAGGTATTTGGATCTTGTTGGTTTTTGTTTTAAATTAAAATATATATTAACTTAAATAAAAAAATAATCCCTAAATCAATCATGTCCTTCGTTCAACATTTCAGCTTTCACACACAAAATCACCTCACTAACAGTCATAAGTCATAACATTAAAATCTCATTGTCGACCGGTCACCGTCTTCCTCGCAGCTCGCCGGAGCCTCACGTCGAAGCTCGCTGGAGCCTCACGTCCAAGCTCGCCTCGCCTGAGTTGTCGTTGAAGCCTCGCGGTACTCGTCGAAGAAGTGTCACAGTGCTCGTCGAAGCCCTGCCGCCGTTCAGCCCTTGCCGTCCAAGCCTCGCTTGATTGGAATTAATCTGTTGGTAGTTTGATTTTGCTCCCTTATTTCAATTAATTTTCCATTCTTTCTGTTAAACACATGGCTTTTTTTTGTTAATAATTTGGTATTGTGGTTAATAGTTTAATCTAGTGTAAATCTGTTTAAACTTGAAAATATAGTTGGCTTAATTTAATTTTCTTGTTGATTCAATTTTTTTTTGGTTAATAATTTGGTATTGTGGTTAATTGTTTGATTGTATTTAATGATCTAATGTAAATCTGTTTAAACATGAAAATGTTGCTGCCTTAATTTAATTTCTTTGTTGATTGAATTGAATTGAATTTAATTTTGAATGCTGAACGGGTGGAGGATCTTCATGATTAATGATATCGTGGCATGACGTTTTGAATTGAAAGCTTGGAATCTACATGGATTTGTAGTGTTTTTTATTTGTGGATTTTAAATTTTTAATGGTGGTGCACTTGAATTTAGTTATTTTTTATGTTTGATTTATGTTGTGATATTTTTATTTGTGTATTTATGTTGATACTATATGTTATTTATGTTAAATGGTTAATTGTTGGATTATAATTGAATTTTATTTGATATTATTAATTAAATTGTTCAATTTTTAAATTATTTAATTTTAAGTTTTGCGGATTTGAATATCCAGAATACTCGCCCGCATCTGATGTAGATCCGGATTTTGCCAACCTTAGTTTTGAAGTGGATATCAGAATCAATTTTATGGTAGCTCTGGTGGTAAAGGTAATGTTTATAGTAAAGGTAATGTTTATAGTAGAGGAATGTTTCACAACAAAGCCTTTTCTTCCGATCATGGTCTATTTTGTAATGATCTTAGCAGAGGATAGTATATGCCATTAAAAACAATACCATATGCCAAAGGAAATTTTGGTAATATACCAATTAGACATGATAATTCTGATTATTCACAAGATATTACAATCTGTTAGATTTGTTTTAAACCAAATCATACAGCTGATGCTGACTGGAATATGTTTAATGATAACTTTGTACCCACGCCACCAAGACACTTTGGAAGAAGCAAAGGTGTAAAATCAGCATATATGGCCAAGTATAATTCTGGTTTCAATTTTAGAAGGCTTATGTTTGACTATGCTGTAAAAGACAACTCTAGATCCCTCACGGTTGTTATACCTATACGCCTGGATCTGCCTTCATACCAGATTCATCATATATGTCTAGAGTTGTGCCTGGACCTGGAACTGGAGCTAGAGCTGCTTTTGTTGCAAATTTTGAAGGAGCTGCTGATGATGCCTGGTATTTTGATAGAGGTGCTACTCACCACCTTACCAACATGGCTAATTAATATGCAAATTCGAGAAGAATTCAGAGGTAAAGATCAGCTTATTGTAAGAAATGGACAAGGTTTGTCTATAATTCATATTGGAGATGCATCTCTATATTTTAAAGGTTCATTACAATATCAAAATCACATACAGATTGCATTAAAAGATATCATGCTTGTTCCATCTATTACTAAGAACCTTTTGAGCATTTCAAAACTTACAACTAATAATGACCTTGTTACTGAATTTCTTGGTAATGTTAGTTTTGTGAAGGACAAAATGAGGGGGCATGTTCTTCTATAAGGCCTTGAAATCCATTACATACTAAGTGCAGAGCAAGTTCCCGACATCTTAACTAAGCCACTTGCTTTTACTTAGTTCAATTTCTTTAGAGCCAAACATAATGTGCAACCTTGCCCATTAAGTTTGAGGGGAAATTTTAAAAGAGCTCAATATACAGTCAAAGGAGAAAATTCAACAATAGTTAAGCATGAATATCTAGCTCAGCAACAAGAATTAGAATAGTGCCAGCCTTGCTCAATTCTGTTATGCATTTCCATCTCAACACATTCTATTATGTATATACAGTTATACATGCTTTTAGTTTGATCTCAGTTAATAACAAATTCAGCTTATAAAAGTAAACAATATAAATCATATGCTTGTATCAAACTTTTAGTAATGAAAAAGAGAATGCTCTGGATCAAAAAATGTTCTATTGTTTTCTTTATTTCCAAACAGAAGCTTACAAGCAAATTTAAGCTTTTATTTCACTTGATAGCGAATTTGTTTTTTTTTTCCTTTTTAAAAAAAAGAAAAAAGAAAAGTAAATTATTAATGCATGTCTAATGGAATTGTAAATTTATCCTAATCACCAACATGAACCAATTGTTGTATGTAAATTTGAATTAATTGGTTTTAAAAAATCAAAAACCTAAGATCTTAAGATAAAACGACTATAAAAGAGCATGCCTAACTTTGCTTTTCTATACTTGTATTTTCAAAATTAAACAATTAATAAATAAGAGCATATGAGTGTTACAATATGAACGAACCCCTACCTCAATTCAAACAATGAGATTCTTGGGGAATCGTGATCCATTTTGATCCCCCATTTGTTATTTGTTAATTATGATCCTTTTTCACTAAAACCATCTTATATTAGGGCCAGCCAAAATCTTAAATTCTAATTGTGTGAATTTAATTTTTGAAAATGACTTTTTTTTCTATTTGGATAATCAAATTCTAAAAAGGACTTCATATTTTGATGTCAAAATTAGAATTTTTTTTTTCCTTTTAAGTGTGCCCCAAATCTCATTTGAAAAAGTTTTATAAAAGAAATTTAGACAGGGAAACCTTAGGTGCAACTGTGGCACCGTGCCACAGTTGCATTTAGCCGTTGGATGTCAGTAAACCCTACTAATCTAACTACATCTAACGGCTAGATGCAACTGTGGCACGGTGCCACAGTTGCACCGTAGCCTGATCCAATTTAGACACATTTTTTAAACAAAATACTCGTAGTTTAGTGGTAGGAGTATTATTTAGTGGTTTTAGAGACTTGATTCAAACTTGAATTTTGAAACTTTAAATGTGTTCAAACGAACAGTAAAAAAAATTAAAAGTTAAATTAAAAAATTTTTAAATTAAACCCACTAATTTAAGTACCTGGTCCTGATCATAAGTTGGCTAAGATGGCTATTATTTAAAAAGGTTCATGATGAGAGGTTAAAATTTATGTGTTTTATTGCATAGGCCGTGAGAACGAGGAAGAGCCATGTTTCAAGGCAAATGAAAACTTAAGAACTCTCACAGACATTTTACCAAACATGTTGATTACAGAAAAAGACGTGTTTATATGTGCAGAGAAATCTACAAGAGACACCACCGAAGCAATGGTTCAAATCAAATTTATAACCGGGAGATTGAGTTCAGTTGCCAAGAAAGCGGAAGAGGAGACAAAACAAAGGCAGAGTTCGTTTACGAATCAAATGATAAATGTTTAGTGTAACGAAACCAAAGATGCAGAATCAGTGAAGATGGAAGCCAGACCTTATTCTGAACTTCGTGTTAGTTTTATGGTCATTTTCTCTACTTTGAAAGCCGAGGTTATTCTTATTTAAAAAAAAACTTACTCTTTCACTTTCTTAGGCACAAACAAACACTAAAACTAAACTGAAGAATTTGTCCAAAAAAAAAAAAATCAATCCTAAAAGATAAGAATTTGGACAATCATTTGTAGAAAGTTACGTGAAAAACATTCAATCAAATATTCAAGAACTAAATGTGAAAATAATTGAACATAGTAAGTAGGAAAAATCACATTAAACTATGTCATAAATTAACCGACCGGCACTTTGTTCATTATAATTTTGAAATACTCATAACTCACCTAAATTTTCTTTGGAGACCGTGAAAATGACTCGATATGTCAATTTCCTCATTAAAACAAATAAACCTTCTCAGAGAGGAGGTGACCAAATAAAATAAAGACAATGGGTGATTCACCATAGGAGTTATTTGGTAGAATTGTTGTAGTATGATCAATTTAATTAACCATACAGCCTAAAGCAACACAAGTAGTTAATGAAAAGGAAGAGAAGTTGACATGCATTCAAAAGCTGACAGGTTGCATTTTAATGGGAGAGAATTTGGTCTAGCATGAAAGACAAGAGCCACTCAATTAGCCAAGGACACTTGCCAAACATAACCCACAAAAGGGCTCTCATTCTTCTGATTTGGAAAACCCTCAATGGTGGACGTAGGCAAGTCATCCTTGGCTAGCAAAGCAAAGTTCTTCATCTTCATACAAGACACCCTCTTCCTCTAAACTCATTTCAAATCTCTTTAAGATTGAATCTGCTGCTTGCCATTTCTGCATTGTCAAACATGTATTTATAGCCATGCATCAAGAAAAACCTTATGAGAAAATTAGATTAGATTCCTGCTTTCCCATTGACCTAATGAAGCATCGAATATATTCTTGGGAATACAACACTCACGGGACCAACTAATAAACATCCATTAATGGTTCGTTTTGTGCATTTTTGTTTGGTCGGTGCTGCTTTCATGTGTTGTCATGCTGCATAAATGGAATGAAAAAGAAGCAAAGACTTCGTGACCATGAGGTGATCAAAACAAGAAGCATATTGATGAAGCAACTTGCTGTGAATGATCTGTTCATTTCTAGTGACCTTTTAATTCTTGCAAAGGATGAAAATGATATTCATAACCATTTGTCTAATCTAATTGGAGACACATACAAGCGCTGACCAACAGAATATTTAAAATGGATATGACTTGCTAAAACAGATAGTGAAAGCATTGAAGTTGAAAAAGAATTGTTTTGGCCCCGACATTAATTACTCAGTATAGTTTTTGGTTCATTTTCAGTTGCTTTAGATAACAGTTAACTAATTAATTTGATTGCTGTAGTTCTTTTAATTTGATAAGCCTTCACCTTGAACTTGTATCTGTTTTTTCTCTATTATAGCTGAACAAGTATAGTAATCTTAGACTTTTGTTGATCTTATATATACAATTTTTTAAACCCACTAATTTACAAATGCCAAGGCTCATCTTAGAAAGCTAGTATAAACTATGAAGAATACAGATGCCCAAAAATGAGAATACAATTGATGTCAGTCAGCCATATTTGCGACTCCATGCTCTGCACCACACAAGCAGAACAAGATGAAATTACAGAGACGTAATTGGTTAATTGCTTCTGAGAAGCCTCATAAAATGTATCATCTTCGGTAAAAATGTAGTGGTAGGGATGTCAATAGGGTGGGGTGGGAGTGAGGAGGCCTACCTTATTCCCTACCCCACTAAAAAATTTTGCCTCTATTCCCCAATAAATTTAGTGGGGTGGGGATGGGGAATTCATATGTGGAGAATGATTTCCCCATCCTCATCCCATTCCCCATTTACATATTTTATAGTAGGTATAATATAATTTCAGTAAATTAAAAATGAGAGACTTAAAATAAAATTAATGTCATATTATAAAGTATTTAAATTATTTTAAAAAAACTCTAAAAGTTTAAAACAATATCTTAAAATGATATTAAAACTGAAAAATATTTGAAAAGAGTAGCACCATAACAGAGAAAAAAAATAACAATATTTTAGAGTCGAAAAAGAATTATATTGTAGGGTTTTCTTTTAGTTATATCCTATTTATATTACATAAAAATAAAAATAAAATTTATTAATTGACATTATATTTGATAAAATAAAAATTATTAAATAAGAATTTAAAAAATATTTATATATAATGGGGATTGAGGTGGGGAGTACAAAACCGAATCCCACCCCATTAAGAATTTGGGGATTATTTTCCCCTCATTCCCCAAAAATTATTTAAAATTTTCTCTATTTGGGGTGGGGCTCCATAGGACCCCAAACTCGTGGAGGATTTTGCCATTCCTACGTAGTGGTTATTTGTTTGAACCAAAGGAACAAATAAATCGGTAAAATAAAAAAGAAAACTGAGCACTTATACAGAAGAGGAGAGTAATTTATTTATTTTATTTCCTGAGAGGAGAGTAATTTATTTATTTTATTTCCTGATAATCTTTGTCTTACAACTGAGACATATAAATACTAGATTCAATCCTTTAACACTAAAAAAATTGATCTAATCTAATTTAATATTGAACTAAGATTTCTAATATGGCTAGTATTAAACAAACTTGAACATCATGTTAATTAACATTCTCCCCCTTAATGTGAGGTTTTTTAACTCCCAAAAGTTTCCTTAATTGATTTTTACTTTTTGCAGAGCCTTAGTGAATATGTCAGCCATCTGCTCTTTAGATTGCAATGCTAAAGCTAAATGTCTCCATTGCGAATTGCTTCTCGTACAAAGTGATACTTGAAGCTTATTCGGAAATGAATTCACATAAACAGCTGCAGATTAAGGGAAAATAAAATTATTTTTCTCTTTGTATGATTAAAATAGAATATGTATCATAAATAAATATGCAGAAAAATTAACCAACAAAATTCAAAGCAAAAATCAACCACTAAAGACACAGATTTTTACGTGAAAAACCCAAAGTGGAAAAAATCATAAAACCGCAGTCCAATATAATCTTCCACAGCACAAATTCTTCTTTAAATAATATTAGAGGCTAACACATCTAAAATCTCAATATTTTTAACTTACAGTAACAATATAATATTTATCTCTAACAAGTAAGTATATCAAATAACAACCAACGAAATGATAAAATAAAAATCAAGACCAGTAGAATTGTAGAGGACGATGAATTTACCCTCAAAATTTAGGAGAAATGGAAGTTAATTTCGCCTTCCGATCGTCCAATTAAAGGTTGAAAATCTTATCCCAAATCACAGGTAGCCATTGTCTTCTTCTCTCTTTCGTCTTTTTCTTCTCCACTTTTTGCGATTTTATAGTTAGGCCTGCTGGTTGCTTTTTAAAGTCAAATTTCATTCGCCTCCTTCAAGTTTTCTTTAATTATTTAAAGGAAAATTATCAGTCATATACCCTTAAATGACACTAGTATCAAACGTGTTACAACACTTTTCAAATGTATCACTCGTATACCCTAAGTTGACAAAACACTTATGCCGTCCACCAATCTGTTAACTGCCGTTTGCGAGCGCTGATATCATAAGGGTAATCTAGTCTTTTTTTAAAAATGACATGTCATTCAATTTACCTAGTAAAAAATGACATGTCATATGATATATTTTGATAAAAATGACATGTCATCCCATTTATCAGATAATTGTTAATAATTGCTAAAAAAAAAGCTACTTTACAACCGAATATTCTCCTCCAAAATTTAACCTAAATTATTGAAGATCTACTCCTCCAAGCTCAAACTTGAATTTTTTATGGTATAATATGTATAATTATAAATAATATGTTGTTAATAATTTTTTATGGTATAAGATTAATATTTTTTATGGATAATTGTTAATAATATGTTCCATTAATAATTCATATTTTTTTATTAAAAATGTATTGTTAATAACAAAATAAAAAAAAATTTGTATTGAAAATTTACATTAATTTTCAAGGTAAATTTATTTTTTTACCTTATTTTGAGTTTAAAGGGTAAAATAGTCATTTTGCTCAAATTCTGTTAAGTTCTTAACGATAGTAAACGGAAAGGTGGACGCCAGAACTCTTTTGTCAACTTAGGGTATACAAGTAATATAAGCGAAAAATATTGTAGCACGTTTGATACTGGTGTCATTTAAAAGTATATAACTGATAATTTCCTTTATTTAAATAGTCAAGTTAATAGAACTTGGGCTTTTGCCACCCAAATGAGATGGACTCAACAAAGCCTATATTTCTTGTTCTGCTGTGATAAACTGAATTCTTTGCCGTACATATTTGTTGCCGGAAAACAGCTTTATACCTTCATCTTGCTTCTCCCGATTGTCTTCTATATATATATATATATATTTTTTATTTTTTTTATTATTATTAATTTTTTTTTTGCAGCTTGAGAAGTTGTTAATGGAGCTGAAATATATCAGCTTCAACAGTGGATAATGCCACTATTTGTTGCTTCTTTGATGCCCTAGAAATTATGCCAAGAACCAAGTGAAAAAGCGTAACCCGAAGTGCTTTTCATATCATCAAGACAGCCACCCCAATCACTGTCACAAAAATTTATCAACTTTACATCTACATCTCTATTAAATTCCAAGCCATAATTCATTGTGCCTTGTGAGTATCTTAGCACTCTTCTTGTAGCCTTAAGAATGCCAATTTGATATCAAATTGATGTAATAACTAGCCTCTTTGTGCAGCCACTGCAATAAGAGTTCATATGGTGTCAAGGAGAGTGATCAAAGCACAATTTTAACTGCACGCTTCCATCAGAATAATGCTTCGCATAAACTCGTTTTACTCCAATTATTTCTTTGTTAATTGGTCTCTCAACAAGTTGCCACATTTTATTTTTGTCAATGACATTGATTTCTTCCTGCATGGCTTTTCTCCAAGATTCATCTTCTATAGCTTGCTCAAAATTTTCAGGTTCGAAGAACTTGATGAGTTACTTGATACTAGGGGTGTTCGCGGATCAAACTTTATGGATTGGATATCAATCCATATATAATCCACAAACTTTTGGATTATAAATTTTCAATTTAATTTAATTCACGGATTGATGAAATTTAATCCAAATTTAATTACCATTTTGCAGATTGATTTGTGAATTTAAAATTTTTAATTTTATCCAATCTATGAAGTTATTAAATTAAAAATCTAATATAAAAATTTTTAATACCGATTAAATTCAAAATTGAATAAAATTCAAAGAAATTAATTGTTTAAATAAAGCTAAAAAATACATTCAAAGTTTTAAAATATAACACGTCGAAAAGAAAATTTTTATTTATTTAAATCAATATATAAAATTTAACTAAAATTATGAATTTAAATATATACAAAAGTTGAAACTTGAGACCTTAGATATAACAGGAAAAAAATTAAGGAACTTGAAGAGTTTGAAAAGAAAATAAAAAATCATAAATACCTTAAGTGGTGAAGTGAAACAGTGATGGCTTGCGCATGCGGCGGGGTAGAGGTTTGATGCTATGTGCTAAAATGTTTTGTTTGTCTCAAGGTTTCTTGTTCTGCTTTAGAATTTTTAATGTTTAGGAATCTATATTTACATATTTAATTATTTAATTTTTATTTTATATTATTATCAAATAAGATATAACATGGTGTTAATTTAACTATATTTTTAACTTATTTATTTATTAGTAAGTAGCAATGCAACATTTTAAGTTTTTTTTTAATTAAATAAAAAAAATTTGTGGATTCACGGATTTTTGTGGATTTACAGAAGTAAATCTATAACCAATCTATCGACTGTGAATTTTTAAATTTTCAGTCTAATACAATTCACTAATCTACAAATCAAATTTTTTACGGATCGAATTTTTATAAATGGGATGGATTGGGTAGATTAAAATTGGATTCTGAACACCTTGTTAATGACGATAGACTTGATGGTGGAAAGACTTGAGATTACCTTTAGTTGTTTTCAAAAGCAAGCGTCGATTGTTCTTTCATTTCTTCCACATTAATAAATTTTTGTTCACGTTTACTTTGCTCCTGATTCCATGTTGCTTTTTCATTAAAAAAACGGGTTTGGCTACAATGCCGGGGGCATTGTACCCGGCACCATGTCGGGCTCTCAAAAAGAGAGCCCGGCTGTCTTTGGCTGCCATTTGGCAGCCAAAGACTTGGTGCAGCCGGTTAACAAACCGGTTGCACCATTTTTTTAAAAATATATTAAAAAAATTACAAAATTGAAAAAATTAAATAAAATGTCAAAAAATAATTTTTTATAATATAATTAATAGAAAAAGATAAAGAAATTGAATAATATAATACAATATAATATAATTAAATAAAATGACAAAAAATAAAGAAATTGAAAATGAAAAAAATTAGTATTTCAGGTTTAACGTCAGTTGTTGCATGTTTGATGTCTCGATTTCAGGTTTGACGTTAGATGTTGCATGTGTTGAATAAGTTGCATATTTTATGTGAAATGTTGTAAGTTTCATGTTTAATGTCTGATGTTGCATGTCGGACGTTGGGCTTCCATGTTTGACGTCGGATGTTGCATGTTTTGGATAAAGCCAAAATAAAGAATATTCTCGAATATTCTCGTCCGTTTCATGTTTGACGTTAAAGTTGCAAACTTTACGTGATAAGTTGTATATTTCACGTACAGTGTTGTAGGTTGCATGTTTAACGTCCGTAGTTGCATGTCCGACGTTCCGCTTGCATGTTTGACGTTAGATGTTGCATGTTTTGGATAAAGCCAAAATAAAGAATATTCTCGAATATTCTCGTCTGTTTCATGTTTGACGTCAAAGTTGCAAACTTTACGTGATAAGTTGTATATTTCACGTGCAGTGTTGCAGGTTTCATGTTTAACGTCTATAGTTGCATGTCCGACGTTCCGCTTGCATGTTTGACGTTAGATGTTGCATGTTTTGGATAAAGCCAAAATAAATAATATTCCCGAATATTCTCACCCGTTTCATGTTTGACATCAAAGTTGCATACTTGACGTGATAAATTGTATATTTCACGTGAAGTGTTGCAAGTTTATGTTTAACGTCCGATGTTGCATGTCGGACGTTGGGGTTCCATGTTTGACGTCGGATGTTGCATGTCTTGAATAAAGCCAAAATAAAGAATATTCTCGAATATTCTCATCCGTTTCATGTTTGACGTCAAAGTTGCAAACTTTACGTGATAAGTTGTATATTTCATGTACAGTGTTGTAGGTTGCATGTTTAACGTCCGTAGTTGCATGTCCGACGTTCCGCTTGCAAGTTTCATGTTTAACGTCCGATGTTGCATGTCGGACGTTGGGGTTCCATGTTTGACGTCGAATGTTGCATGTCTTGAATAAAGCCAAAAAAAGAATATTCTCACCCGTTTCATGTTTGACATCAAAGTTGCATACTTTACGTGATAAATTGCATATTTAACGTGACTTGTTGCGGGTTTCATGTTTTACGTCTATTGTTGCATGTTGGTTGTCGCGGTTGCATGTTTGACGTTAGATGTTGCATGTCTTGAATAAATCCAAAATAAAGAATATTTCTGAATATTCTCGCTTGTTTTATGTTTGACATCAAAGTTACATCAAAGTTGCATACTTTACGTGATAGGTTGCATGTTTGACGTAAAATATTGTAGGTTTGTATAAAATAACTAATTATAAAATTAGAGTGCATTTCAAAATTCCTTGACAAATCAAGTGATAATTTATAACTAAACTTATATTTTTCAAAATTTTTATTATTAATTAAGTTTAATTAAGCCAATCTATTAAGAAACAAATGAAAATATATTAAAATTAAATTAAATTCAACTTTGACCCAATAAATATATTTAGGAATATATCTAATTAAATGATGTTGCATGTTTTGGATAAAGCCAAAATAAAGAATATTCTCGAATATTCTCGTCCGTTTCATGTTTGACGTTAAAGTTGCAAACTTTACGTGATAAGTTGTATATTTCACGTACAGTGTTGTAGGTTGCATGTTTAACGTCCGTAGTTGCATGTCCGACGTTCCGCTTGCATGTTTGACGTTAGATGTTGCATGTTTTGGATAAAGCCAAAATAAAGAATATTCTCGAATATTCTCGTCTGTTTCATGTTTGACGTCAAAGTTGCAAACTTTACGTGATAAGTTGTATATTTCACGTGCAGTGTTGCAGGTTTCATGTTTAACGTCTATAGTTGCATGTCCGACGTTCCGCTTGCATGTTTGACGTTAGATGTTGCATGTTTTGGATAAAGCCAAAATAAATAATATTCCCGAATATTCTCACCCGTTTCATGTTTGACATCAAAGTTGCATACTTGACGTGATAAATTGTATATTTCACGTGAAGTGTTGCAAGTTTATGTTTAACGTCCGATGTTGCATGTCGGACGTTGGGGTTCCATGTTTGACGTCGGATGTTGCATGTCTTGAATAAAGCCAAAATAAAGAATATTCTCGAATATTCTCATCCGTTTCATGTTTGACGTCAAAGTTGCAAACTTTACGTGATAAGTTGTATATTTCATGTACAGTGTTGTAGGTTGCATGTTTAACGTCCGTAGTTGCATGTCCGACGTTCCGCTTGCAAGTTTCATGTTTAACGTCCGATGTTGCATGTCGGACGTTGGGGTTCCATGTTTGACGTCGAATGTTGCATGTCTTGAATAAAGCCAAAAAAAGAATATTCTCACCCGTTTCATGTTTGACATCAAAGTTGCATACTTTACGTGATAAATTGCATATTTAACGTGACTTGTTGCGGGTTTCATGTTTTACGTCTATTGTTGCATGTTGGTTGTCGCGGTTGCATGTTTGACGTTAGATGTTGCATGTCTTGAATAAAGGTAAAATAAAGAATATTTCCGAATATTCTTGCTTGTTTTATGTTTGACATCAAAGTTGCATACTTTACGTGATAGGTTGCATGTTTGATGCAAAATATTATAGGTTTATATAAAATAACTAATTATAAAATGAGAGTGCATTTCAAAATTCCTTGACAAATCAAGTGATAATTTATAACTAAACTTATTTTTTCAAATTTTTTATTATTAATTAAGTTTAATTAAGCCAATCTATTAAGAAACAAATGAAAATATATTAAAATTAAATTAAATTCAACTTTGACCCAATAAATATATTTAGGAATATATCTAATTAAATTGGTACACAAATTACAAATCTTTTCATGAAATTACACATATAAGTTTAATAGTCTAACTATTTTTTACATGATTGATAAAATGATGGCTTTGGAAAGAACTTGTGATTTGAAAAGAAAAATCTAGTTAATTATAATAAAATTACATATCTAATCCAACCTTTTTTCCTTATTTTAGTCAGATAATAGTTTTGAAAATAATTTGATAATTCAAGTGATGATGTCTATTCTTATTTGTTGTATAATATTTTTTTAGGTGCATTTCATTTTATTTTTATTTTTTAGAGAATCTAATCATGGTGGATATTTTAAATTACTAAGTCATGAAAATTTTGAATTCAATTGAAATTTATAATCTTTTATGAATGAAAATATACAGCAAGACAAAAAATTTGAGATAAAAAGAAAATATGGTAGAAAGAAAAGGCAACATCAATAAGATCATTTTCTAAGAAAAATTAAGGCAAAATCTTCCAAGTAATATGGTCAATTTCAATAAAATTACAACTTACTAGAGTAAATCCATCTCCTAAACATCCAAAGTTCACAACATAATATTTGAATATCACCAATAACATCCCCAATCTTAAAGATTGCAACAAATTCATGTAACATTTGAGGGTATTGTTTGGGGGTAAAAACATCGTGACCAGGTACGTATAAGTAGAACGTGCACCCCTCAATCGGCCTAAGGCGACTCCTTGAGGAAAGTCTTCCTCGACGAGTTGAGCATTAGAGGGTTTATGTTAGAAAAATCTCTGACATCCCCTAACTAGTTGTTATGAACACAAGCATCCTTGGAGAAAGAGCTTGAGGTCCCAAGAGCCTATTCGATAAGAAAGATAGAAGTACAAACCGACTCCCCAACAACTACTAATTTAAGTGTTGGCGTGGTTGTCTGGTTGCTTCACAGCTCGACCAGAATTCAACATCAACAAATATTTTAGAACCTAGTGTATCTTCAATAATTTTGGATTAAATTATATGACACTTTTTCTTTTCTTTTTTTTTGTGAAAACAAATTTTAGTACACTTATTTTAAAAGAAATTTGTTAATGAAAAACAAAATAATGACAAAAAAGAGCACTCATTTATAAAAAATAGGCTACAAATAGAAAAACAAAATTCATATAAGTAGAATCTCCCAAAAAATAAAAGTATTGTCGAATTGAGTTACAAACTAATAATAATTTCATCAAAGTTTGTAAACCAAAGATTGTCCTAATATCAAAAATTTTCCAATAAAACACTTATGACACAGTGAGGGGAAAGCATACCATGTGTAGGAATAAATTTGAAATAAGAAAGCAAAGACGTAAATGCAAATTCGGAAATTCAGAGAACCTGAACATCCATATACGAAGTCCAGAATGTATAAGCTTATGATAAATGTCCAGCACTGTCCTAGGAGAATCCAGCCAGTTATTATTTACCACGCCACTACAAAGCAGTAAAAATAAAGAAAATCATGAGGGCATGTTGTTGGTGCCACCTAAGTCAACAATGAAGGATGTAAAATGTCAGCTGTTAATATTGTGGATACAAGCTTAAGGTTCCACTTTCTATAATGGATTCCAACAAGGCAGGCCAATGCTGATGTATTATTACTCTCCTTTATTTGGATTCGGTGATAGCTACGAGACTAATAATTTTTTAGCACTTCTTCAAAGAACTACCTGCAAGTCTCCCATTTTGCCGGTGCAACTGCTGGAATAACATGGAGAGCCTTTTGAACCTCAGGTTGATTGAAGTACACAACTGAGTGCTTTTCAGTGCAAGGATCATACTTCTCGCTGGTGTGACCAACAACCTGTCAGATGACATCATATTTCAACATAAATGGAACCTACAGGAAAATAGTAGAATATGAAAGTTCCTACAATTTAATAAGTACATAGTTCATAAAATGATTTTAGTGACATGCATTCTTTTAAGCAGCCGATTTGACTGGCTAACACTGGCAGTGCAGGAGTGGTGGACAAAGGACTCATAATCACATAGAAGGTTTAGTTGCTTGTACGTATCATCAGATATCAAACCGGCTGACCACCAAAACTGGAAAAGGCCCAAGTAATCGTGGTAATCATCAGTTAGAGCATTTCCCACCTGCATTACTCAA